>JABFPJ010000529.1:0-38834 GCA_022817425.1 Gryon sp. ZL-2020 | reverse complement strand
AAAAAAAAAAAAAAAAAAAAAAAAAAAAAAAAAAAAAAAAAAAAAAAAAAAAAAAAAAAATAAGGTAGTAAACTTAATGATACCTTTATATACACTTTCTGTATTATCCATAGTATATAAAATAGTATTTCAGTCAATTATTATAAAAAGTATTTTTAACTTATAGTTTAAATAAATGTAATTTTAGTGTCATTGCACATGTATTTAATATTAACTTTATAAAAATTAATGAAAAATTCTTCAAATATACTGGATATTTGTAATAAGCCCGAAGGGATCATTTTTTATCCTTCAACTTTAAATAACTCTTCTATTTTCCAACGATATCTATATAATTTTATGACTTTCAATATTTTTCCATACTTGAAATTTTGTAAAATTGTTAGAGAAATCAATTGGAAAAGAGTTACTTCAAAATGAATTTCAAAAACGGACAAAAAACTCTTACACGTTTCTAGCGTTAAAGAATGTTAACTATTATCTAAAAATGTTTATTCATCAACATCATTTACTGCATTTCACACTATACTTTAACAAATTTAACTTTTGAAAATGTTTCTTTTCCAAATACACAACTTGTCAAATTATCTTTAAATATCTTGGGATGCATCTTGACAGTGAAATTGCAAAGCCAAAGCGGCTTCTAAAGTCTGAAAAGAAGATATCGCAAAAATACGTCTTGGAGGTATTTGGAGCGTCGTCGAACGTGGCGAAGTAATTTGAAAGAAACGCGTGCGGGACGTAAAACGAAAAGGAGGATGGCTGACGAAAGAAGAGCCAAGAGTCTCGACGAGAGTTCGTCGTGCTCGGCTAGAAATAGTCTTCTTTCCTCTTCTTTCCTCCTGACGTTTGGCGAGGATCAGGACGAGGGGGCATATACCCGCGGCTGTTTATTATTTTGTGTTCGGCCGTCGCTGCTGCACTTGCGCACTTGGCATTTGCGCGTCTCAGCCGACAGACACTCTCTCACGTTAACCGGACCCTTCTCAGCCCAACCGAGCAAGCACCACACGCGTGCCATTCATTTCATCAAGCGACCGCCGTAACGTCTCATCATCATCTCTTCTTGCACTTACGAGCGCGCTTCTTTCACTTTGAAATAGTTTAACAGTTTTCATTTTTCAACGACAAAATGAGGGAAATTGTGCATCTTCAAGCTGGACAGTGTGGAAATCAAATTGGAGCTAAGGTAATTATAATTTACATTTTGTTTAACAATAAATATATTTTTTAAATTATATTTTTTAACAATTTGTTTAAAATTGAAATATAATAAAAATATATTATTTAGATTATATTTGGTTCCATAGACTTTACAATAGATGAATTGTAATTTAGACAACTAAAATATTCCGAGTTTGGGATTAATAAATAATTAATGCATCCAATAATTATTTATAAATACACAGTTGTGAAATATCATTTATTGGAGTTTTAAAACAATTATGAAGTCTTATATTTTATTTTTAATTACTTTAATAACAATTTAATAACTGCAAGCAAGTTCTGCTAATGTACTATTAATACTGATTTAATGTATTGAAGTCTGTACCAGAGCGATATTTACATGACTTTAGGTGTTTACGATTTTATCCGTCGATTATTCCGTACAATGTGTGTTGCGTGTTTTTAATTCCAATATCTTAATAGATATGTGAATTACGCTAAGTTGGTTCGTGCCAATGGAATTTATCGTAAAACACATAACACTTTACGGGGAAACGCTTTTCCGCGTACGTTGGATGACTTTGGGAACGTAGTTGCAGCTGTCCGTGCAACCTTTTATGCTCTCAGGGCATTAGGGAAATAGCTTCTATATTCGCAACTCAGAATTTACACAGTATAATTTTGCATACATTTAACATTCAGTTTTCTCTTTTTTTGTTTAAACAACTTTTCACATTTTTCATCTTTTTCTTGAACATTAAAAAACTTATACAATCTTAATTTAAATAATGAAAATTACATTATAATAATATATTTTGAAATGTTAAAGAAACTCAATTGAAAATTTTCACTATTATTTTACTTGTTGCAATTATTTGAAATGTATAAATGATTAACTCTATAGATTCTTTGTATAAAAACTTGTACTCAAGAACTGTATTTTATTGATTAATGTAATTCTTGAGTTACAAACTATGAATACAAATTTTTTATAATAACAAAACATTAAAGGACTTTTTCTAATAACAGAAGCCGATATAATTTTACGTGAACGAAATAGACAACGCGCTTTTCGTTTATCATGTTAATGACGCATGTATATGATCAAAATTTGTTACATGTGTCACGTTTAAGATTCAGTCGATATGGGTGCATTATAAATAGTAATGCGATACGACGGAAAGAAGCTGTTGTAGTCGACTTCCTGGTGACATCAGTCCGAGTTTACTTACACTTGGCTCTATGGTGGCAGCGTTCGATTGCAGCTGACGTTTTTCATTAAATAATTGGCCAAATGCTACACGTGTGCAATTACATTGAGATATTTCATTAGCGTGAACGATTACTGCTGACACTCGATCGTTGAAACCTAAATAATTTATAGAGCATATGTATATATTTATAGAGTGAAAAATATGTTCTCTCTTTTTGTTACATTTCTCATTACTCTCTTACTTTTACTTATACAATAATAGATTTGTATCAGGTTTATTTGAACAAAGTAAAAGAGTAGATATAAGTACATTTTTCTGGTTCTTTTACTTTTTCATATGATTACTAGTAATAATTTCATTGATTAAAGATATATTTTCTTAACAAAAACATTCAGACCGAATTTCAAACATGTGTTTTATATGATAAGACAACTTAGATATTCGTCCTAGTAACACGAATCGGTTTATCTCAAACGGACACAAGTATCAAGTCGGCAAAAAACAGCTTCTTTGATAAGCTTATTCATGCATTTGATCATCTTCGTGTGTGGATTTTCAACATGCTAATTAATGAATATGATTCATAGACTTTGTTTTTTTTGTTCACAAACTAAGTACAAATCTTTTTATCGAAAATCAACTTGACGAACATAAATGGTTTCTTTATTTCCACAACTCCTCGACTCTGTGCCATGCAACTTGAACGAAATGTAATTAATGTCTAAATGAATGTATAAAGCAACGACCACTTAAATTCGTCATCGACTCACTGTCGAATTATGGTCTGGCCATTTAAAAACGACCGTCTCAGTCGCGAAAAGTCAAATGTCGAATATTTTCGATCAAGCTTATAGTCATAAAGCTTTCTAATTGATTATGCGTTTTATCTTAAATGAAACATAAAATGATCAAATCGTTATTTGAATTTAACTTAAAATTGTTAAATATTAAAAAAATAAAATTAAGCATTTAAACTTTCAATTTTAAAATTAATTTTTGAGATATCAAAAAATGTTAATGATCTGAAGATCTTTTAGAAACAAAATATACAATAGAGTTAGTGTCTCGGTTTGAGATAAGTGAAAGGACGAAATGATCAGACGACGAACATCATTCCTAGCGTAGAATAAAATTAATTACGGCGAATCAGGCACAAGTACTGCTGCATGTAATTAGGCCTGGAAGTCATAAATTAAACTTCATTCTTAGGAGCCTTTAAACTTCGAATCACACGACTTGTATGACGAGGCAAAATGGTCTTTAATCTGGACAATTTTACAACATTAACCTCATTTTCGGTGAAAATTCAGCTCACAGTAATGTCTGAAAATAGACGCGTGAACAGAAAGAGAAATTATGGGCTCAATTAATGTTTCAATTACAGTAGATTTCTTGTTGTCGTATCTGATAAGAAAAAAAAAGCTCCGTCAAATTGATTTCACTGCAGTGAAATGAATTCTCGATTGCAATTCGATTGTAACGCGAGTTGCTAGAAACAAAGACGAAAACCGGAAGTGAAGTCGTTTTTTTTTCCATAACGAAGTCGTGAATTGCCTTGATACCGTTTACCGTTGGACGAACACGGCGATTTTCCACATCACGGACTCTAACGATTGGTTGGGATATATCAACAAACGGTATAAGACTATTATTAAGTACCACAGAATTAAGCTCGACAGTTAACCGCGAAACGTCGCGCCTTAATCAAACCTTCAGGTGATTCAAGTGGAACGCTGCTGCAGAAGAATGCACTGCAATTGCACCACTGAAATATAGAAGACTCGTTTTTATATGAATTCGTTTTGAAATCTATGTAATATCTTGTACTAGAAAAATAAATTGATGTAGCGAAAGAACGTAGTTTAAAATAACTTATAAATCTTAAGTCAGTAAAAACTTTTGTTTCTAAGTAATTGGTATGAATTACGTATAACGTAATTAAATAAGTTAATTAAAAAGATAAATTTACTTTATTGTGCTGTAATAAATGAAACCCGTTAACAAAAATTGTCTGACCAAATTCTTATAGAACGCCTTAGCTCAAGTTAGACGACGATGTTTTTTGGTCTATTTTGTGACATTTTTGGAACATGATCTGTTCCTCACTGGGTGGTAGCTAAAAGTCGCTCGACCCAAGCTGTAACATATTTCGAACAAAAGGCGAGTCTTCCGAAACTTAATGTACTCATTAACAGAATATTAACGTTCTATTTTTATCATTTCTTTTCAAACTTAGAAAATATTTGTACGTTTCTAAAGTAAAACAATATTTTATTTTCTAATTATTAAAAAATCATCATTAATGATAAAGTAGTTGAATAATATTTGTCTGTCATAATTCATTCAAGTACGTTTCCTAAATTTTATAAGATTAAAGTAGTTAATTAATTTTGTCGGCGATTGAATTTACATTGACCTCGGCTTAGGTCACACTAGATCCGTTAAAGACCTAAAAGAGTTCAAACGCCTCGAATTACTGGGTGTTGTAGTTAGTTCGTTCACTCTTGGATTGTAAATGCATGAAATGCAACAGGTTTACGCAGCCTGAATATACCACTGTGCACTCAGTGCATATGTAATCAAAATTCTTGATAGAAACTAATCGCATTGTGTATATAATTGGATAGTAAACACACCAAAAGTATGCTATCTAAACATTAAAGGAAGTGCTCTCGTCTTTTAAAGTCCTTTGATTTGTCTCCGGCAATGTATTTCCGACAAAGAAAATAACGAACAAATAAATTACTTTAACTGAATTATAAAAAATTGAGAAAACAAAAATCTAAAAACTTTAAGTCAAATATTAATTTTGAGAAATTTAAAAATATCAATCTAAGATCGTATATATTTTTAGGACTACTAATGATTGTAATCAAATGACCGAACTTTGCACTAAAATCGTGAATCTACCTCCCGGAAAGTTGTAGGGCTTGACTATCATAAATGTAAAAATGAGTTGGGTTGACAAGTAGAATTTATGAACGCGTTTAAAAATACCAGAATGAAGTGTTATAAAGTACAGTGAACTTTTGCTGATATTATTGTCGGCTTTCGTTCATAGACTCTCATAAAAAGTGTTTTTTGTCATTTATTTTAAGAATTCATTAAAATACTGCACTGTAACAGACGCTAGCATTATATCTAAAAATGAATGAAGTCAATGTTCTTACATAATTATTTTCATTTTTAGTTTTGGGAAGTGATTTCTGATGAGCATGGAATAGATCAGACTGGCATTTATCATGGAGACAGTGATCTGCAATTGGAAAGAATCTCAGTTTATTACAACGAAGCTTCAGGTATTATTTATTTAATTATATAAATGATTATCTTACTTTTTTAATAATAGTTTTTTTATTTACAAATATCTTCTCCTAAACTATTAAAAAGTGTAGTATAATAGATTAATACTAAAATAGAAATTTTTTTTTAATTGAAATGTTCGACTTTTTTTCTACATGCGATGCTAAAATTGTCCTTCTGACGATGCGGAGAATTCCAAAAAACGAAACAAATCGTTCGAACGAGTTAGCAGTTGAAACTAAAATAATCCTTTTGTGAAAGCATCCCTTGCTTGCTTTCACCCTCCTGGGCAGCGACAAAACTGGTTGGACATCGTGCATTTCATGCACATATGATTCACATGCTGTTGAAAATTACAGTCTCTTTTCAGCGTGTGTCAAACGGTTTGGATGGAAAGAGACGAAAATAGATAAAATGATAGTCGACTATGAAGTTGTACGTCGTCGTCGGACATGTCTCGTTGTAAAAATTCCAAAACTCATTTGCACTCTAAACAAGTAACGAGGTCCTTTCCATATACGCATTTCCGTCATTCCATCTAACCGAACAGTCGTTGATTTTTTTTCGGCATTAAATTTCTTTCGAATAATAATACAATAAGCTTTGGTTTGAATTTAAATGTAAATTATGGAATTTTCATTCAAATGATGTCTTGCGTGTTTAATTTTATTTTATGTTATAATCAATTATTATTATTTGATAAGTTTAATTTGTAGTCAAAATGACTTTTCGGCAATTAAGGTTGCTGTAAATGTTAAAGTAAGATAAAACACATGATAAATTAGTATGCATAGCCCATAATTCATTATTCTTTAAAGTATGACATAGCGGGATGTCCGAACAAGACTTTGCGAAATAAATTTTAATTAAGCTACCGAATAAATATTTGCATCTTTAATTAAACATTAATCAGATTTATTTCTACTTTTTAAAATTAATTTGCTTAATTTTTTCCTTTAAAATGGAGAGCAGTAATACATTGCAAAACTGAATTCGTTTTTAATTTATGTTATTCGTTTTTAATTTATGTTAATAAACAAACTATTTATAAACAAAAATATTTATTTTAATCAAATTTTCAGTTGCAACTTTGTCAAATGGTGGAAAATATGTTCCCCGAGCTATTTTGCTGGATTTGGAACCAGGCACGATGGACGCAGTCCGTTCTGGAGCCTATGGAAAGCTTTTCCGACCAGACAATTTTGTCTTTGGACAAAGTGGTGCTGGCAATAATTGGGCCAAAGGTCATTACACTGAAGGTGCCGAACTCGTCGATTCAGTTTTGGACGTAGTTCGTAAAGAATGTGAAAATTGTGACTGTCTGCAAGGTTTCCAGTTAACTCATTCTCTCGGTGGTGGTACTGGCTCTGGCATGGGAACCTTGTTGATTTCTAAAATTCGAGAAGAGTACCCGGACAGAATTATGAATACTTATTCGGTTATGCCATCGCCAAAAGTATCTGATACGGTCGTTGAACCATACAATGCTACACTTTCAGTTCATCAGTTGGTGGAAAATACTGACGAGACTTATTGTATCGACAATGAAGCACTTTATGACATTTGCTTTAGGTACTATAATTTCTATATAGTAGTTCTTTTCATTATTTAAATATTTGTATAATATAATATAAATTTTTTTAATTTCCTACAAAATAATTATTGTGCAATTTCTTTCAGAACATTGAAGGTATCAAATCCATCCTACAGTGACTTGAATCATCTGGTGTCCTTAACAATGTCAGGTGTAACAACGTGTCTAAGATTTCCAGGTCAGCTAAATGCTGATCTCAGAAAGTTAGCAGTCAATATGGTACCCTTCCCACGACTCCATTTCTTTATGCCAGGTTTTGCCCCATTGACTTCCCAGTCTATGCAACAATATTCCGCTCTTTCAGTGCCCGAATTAACTCAACAAATGTTTGATGCAAAGAACATGATGGCTGCGTGTGATCCAAGACATGGCAGGTATTTGACTGTGGCTGCAGTCTTCCGAGGCCGAATGTCCATGAAAGAAGTCGACGAGCAAATGTTAAGTGTACAAAACAAAAACAGCTCATACTTTGTCGAATGGATCCCAAACAATGTAAAAACTGCAGTTTGTGATATCCCACCGAAGGGATTGAAGATGTCTTCGACCTTCATCGGAAACACTACTGCAATTCAAGAACTGTTTAAGAGAATTTCTGAACAGTTCACTGCTATGTTTAGGAGAAAGGCTTTCCTTCATTGGTACACTGGAGAAGGTATGGACGAAATGGAATTCACCGAAGCTGAATCAAATATGAATGATTTGGTATCCGAATACCAGCAATATCAAGAAGCCACTGCAGAGGAAGATTTTGAGACTGAAGAATGTGCAGATGATTTTGAAACGTGCGGCCAAGAATAAAGGGGAAAATTAATTACTTCACTTATCAATAAGTGAATGCAAACACAAAATGCCTGCGTTTTTGGAAAACGTTTACATTAGTAGAAAGTGTCTTTTAAATGACCTTTTATGAAGATAAATACCTACAGTTTCTATCATGATCGAAATTAGTATTTTTTCATATTTTGTAGCAGATGACATACTGGTGTAAAAGGATTCTTTTAATTTCAGAGAACGTAAAATTTCTATTAAAAAGTTAAATACAAAAAAAACTGAAAATATAATCCTATTTGTGGAAATAATTAGTATTTTTATTGTGGTGAAGAAAGAACTTTGTAAAGAATTAACGAAATATTAATTGAATTTGAGTTAGGAATTTTGCATAATAAGGATACTGTATATCGAGATTGCGTTATTGAATTATGTTTCGGGTAGTTATATTTATTCAGTAAAGTTTAATCTCAGTGAATTCTTTTTTTTTGTACAAGTTTACCGAGTATTTAGTAATCACTATTATTAATTTGATAAAGAAGAGAATATTGAGGGGAGTTTCGGAAGATAGTCTAAGAAATCGTGCAAATGCTTTAATGTAGAAATTATAATATAAAACAGAAATATCAGATCAATTGTGTGAATTATAATTACAATTATTTGTAAGTCGATACGATAATTAATTATTATAATAAATGCGAAACTTACATTTATAAACATCATCGATTTCACATTTATTATCAAGTGTATTTAAACACATAATTTTTATTTAAATTTGTAATATTTAATATATTATAATGAAATTACAAAATAATCTTTCAGTGTTTCATTTATTATCCTTTCATATTAATAATAATAAGATATTATATTAACTTTATATTTGTAAAAATAATATAATTGTTAGTTTTTTAAAATTATATTATATTTTTATATTTATATAAAAAAATCAAAATTTCTTATTACATAACTTTAGATTTAATATATACAATATATAACAATCATATTAATGCAGATATTGTGCGAAATAAATTCATGTAGTAATTTTAATGTAGATCAGTATCATTTTACATAGTGGAGATAATGAGGAGTCTTATTTCCAGCAAATTTACATTTAACAAACAACGTTTAGTGAAACTTCGACCTTAATATGCAATATGACACTTACTATTCGTAAATTTTTCCACAAGGTCACAAATCATATGTTTCAGCTGCACAGAAGTACCGTAAGTTTGATTGCTACAATTTATAATATTCATTTTATATGTATATATGGTAATTTAATATTCTAATACAATAATTAAAATAATTGTTTCTTTGTAAATCATCATAAAAATTTATTTTTTCCAAAAATACAATTACAAACATTAGTAAAAACTGTTTTTCCTAATAAACGTTACATAAAATATTTCTCAAATTGTATAAGATGTGTTACGTTTTATATATTTAAATTTTGTTATGCAAATTAAGCTTCACTTTCTTCATCATTGTCAGAATCTTCGACAAGATCCAAATTGACAGCTTCCTGATATTGCAAATATTCTGATATTAAGTCGTCAACATTAGCATTTGCTTCATTGAACTCCATTTCATCCATTCCTTCACCTGTATACCAATGTACAAACGCTTTTCTCTTATACATAGCTGAAAACTGTTCGGAAGTTTTCTTGAACAGCTGATGAATTGCTGTAGAGTTAGCTATAAATGTAGCCGACATGTTTAACCCTTTTGGCGGAACATCACAAACGGCTGTTTTCATATTGTTTGGAATCCAGGGTACAAATATTTCCTGTTTCTTTTTTTGGATATTATACATTTCATCTTCGACTTCTTTCATAGAAATCTTTCCCCGAAATATGGCAGCTAATGTTAAATACCTAGAAAACAAATTAAGTATTAGACAACCTGCAAATGATCTATTAAATCATAAAATTCAAATCATTTAAATAGAAATTCTCGTAACCTTCCACGTTTAGGATTACAAGCAGTCATCATTGTTCTGGGATCTGTCATTGAATGAGTTAATTCCGAAACTGATACTGGCTTATATTTTATACATTTTGGTGGAGTAAGTGGTGCAAATGATGATATGAAAAAATGCAATCTAGGAAATGGTATCATATTAACTGCGAGTTTTCGTAGATCAGCATTCAACTGGCCTGGAAATCTTAAGCAAGTTGTGACACCAGACATTGTCGCCGAAATGAGATGATTTAGGTCTGAGTAGCAGGGATCTTTAATGTCTAATGTTTTGGAGCAGATGTCATATAAAGCTTCGTTGTCGATACAGAACGTTTCGTCTGTGTTTTCTATCAGCTCATGAAGAGCAAAGGTTGCATTGTATGGCTCTACAACTGTGTCTGATACCTTTGGAGATGGAACGACAGAAAACGTAGCGATAATTCTGTCTGGATATTCTTCGCGAATTTTCGACATTAGCAATGTGCCCATTCCCGAACCAGTTCCACCTCCTAAGGAATGAGTCATCTGGAATCCCTGTATGCAATCGCAGTTTTCAGCTTCTCTTCTTATGACATCAAGAACTGGTTCCATTAGCCAAGCTCCTTCTGTATAGTAACCCTTGGCCCAATTGTTTCCTGCTCCAGATTGACCATTGACATAATTATCTGGTCGAAACAGTGCGCCGTATTTGCTGGATCGCACTGCATCCATGGTTCCGGGCTCGAGATCAACAAGGACAGATCTGGCCACATATCTGTCATCGAGACCTTCGTTGTAATAGACATTGATTCGTTCTTTTTGTTGAGCGGAATCGCCAACGTAGTTACCTTCTGGGTCAATTCCATGCTCTTCAGATATTACTTCCCAGAACTAGAAATATTTTGGAGTTACAAATATGAAAATTTAGTTAGTAAGAGAATGTTTGTATCTTTAATTAATAATAGAAAGACTTTGATTTTTAATTTTTATTTTAAAACAATTTCTACCACTTAAATATATGTCAAAAAAAAATTCAAAAAATGCATTAACCAATAAAGAATTCAATATACAATTTTAATTTTCTAATGAAAAATTAGAAAAACTATTAAATATTAATTAATTAATATTAATTAATAATTAATTCAATTCTGTTATGTATAATACCTTTGAACCAATTTGGTTACCGCATTGACCAATTTGAACGTGTATAATTTCTCTCATGATTTCTATTTAAGTTTTATTTTTTTCTTATTTTTATGATATACTTTTTTTAAATATGTTTTATGTATATATTTTTATATTAAAACACCATTTAATTTAGATTTTAGAAAGTGAAGATTGGGACTTGAAAATTTTGTATCAAGTGTCAGGAAAATGAATAAACAACTGAAGCCGTCATATTTAACAAGCTATTAATTTCCTTGACAACCAATCCATAGGCCAATTTTTAAAAAATAACAGCAATTCTATGTTTTAATTTTTTAAATTTTATTTTATTTCATAACATAAATTAATTAAAATCACATTCTTTCAAATAAAAAGGTTTCAGGCAAAATTATTAATGTAAGTTAAATAAGTGTCATAATGATGTCATTCAATATAATGTTTTGGCAACTTGTTTGTCTCCGTCGATAGACATTATGTAAAATATAATTCGATGCTAGCATAAATATCGACTCAAAGATTTGACTTTTAACGACACAGTTTATATGACTTAATCTTATGAGTAGATTCGAGTTATGATGTTTTTTACGTACGCCTACTACGTCTAAATTTTGAGAATTGTGTAATTCTCAAAGTTCCGAGTTTTGTTTTCTTTTTTTTCCGCTTAAGCATCACATTTTATCGATGAGGATCCGTTTTTATTTAGTTCAGTCTACAATCATTCTGTACATCAAGACATAAAATGTCGTAAAAGAAACACAATTCAATTTAACGAAAGTCTATGACAACATTCAAAATATCACGATCTCCAAACATCGATTCTACTACAGTAAAACCTTAGATATTCTACTTTATGTTTTTCACACATTTATACTTCATAAGTTGAACTTTGAAATTCGTTAATTTCGAATTAAAATTTGAACAGTAACAACGAACAATATCTTCAGTTTTACTGTAAGATATTTCAACTATTACAACAATTTATTTTGTATTTGTTACATTTTGCTTTTCAAACGAAACCCTTTTAAGCCACATTTTTCGATTGCGTTTATTAATTCGTATGTAAAAAAGTGATGTCGTGTCTGGATAACGATTTGTTTCAAATTTACATATCTGAAACAAACCATTTCCTCGACGCGATTATTCGGAAATGGGAATCTTGTAAAACATTTATTGAGAATAGTTTCATTTTTGAGTACAATAATCAGTTATTATACAAAATAAAAAAATATCAAAAATTAAAATAACTAAAATTTAAAGTAACGTTTTATACATTTTAGAATATTAAGTCAAAATTTATTGATACTAAAATAATGTAAAATTATAAAAAATACAAAATAATAGTACAATTTGTATAATAAAATAAGAAATTTGATTATTTGCAATAAATGTTCAACAAGAATAAGCAAGAACAGAGAAAAATTGGAAGAATGGGAAGAAAGAAAATAAGGATTAAAAGGCGGGATTTACAGGAAAATCTGGGATACAATAGATGAAAAAAATAAATACAATGCGTGCCTATATCGATATTATACAAAGTCATTTATAGGCGAAACGAGCTAGCGCTTCGCAATTTTTTTTCCACGAGTTTTGACTTCGTGTGCAGCAAACTCTCGTTTATTTGACGGTAATATTTACTGGCCACCAGGGTCAGCTGTTTTTTCTTATTGCTATACATATCTCAGTTACCTTATTTTCTTCTCTACATTGATCGACGAACATTTCATTGCATAAAAAATTGTATATTAAAAAAAATTAAAATAGAAAAATGATGATCATCTTCATTGTAGATTCGTTTAAAATATGATTTCAAAAATATAATAAATCTTGTATATCTTTCACATATCAATATCAGTAATATATTTCTTTATAAATTTAAAGATTTTTGTGTTTTGCATTTCCCCCTCTTTTTTAAATTTAAAAAATAGATTAAACCGCATATGTAAATAACTGGCATAAAAGCTTTGCATAAAACTTTCATTCTTTTTCTCACGATTGAGTATAATTAGGTATTTATTTGCAAAATACTTTGTTCCGTATGTCTCTTTCGCTTGTCATGTTCTTCTTAAAGAGGAGCTTTTTCATTCTCTGCTCTCTTCATTACAATATCTGCATTTTGTCAGATAACTGAGAGTCAACTGTACTGTCTCCAAATGGAACTAACTGTATATTCATAGTCACGTTTAATGACGATGAGGTCAGTTAATTAAAACAGCAATTTTTGGTCAACGTTAAAAATAGAGTTAGTGCCATGAATTGTGTTTCAGTGGGTGCTTTCGTCGGTGACTTCTGAGTCTTGGTTGACCCTGTCGATGCAGACGACATTTAAGTTATCGCTATCGTCTTTGCTCGGGGAATTATGGCAGCTCAGCTTTTCCGATTGTAGCATCGTCGTTTCGGCATCCGAGTCCTTTGCGTTGCTTTTCTCAGATCCACCGTTTACGAAGTACTTCAAGGGCAGGCTATCAGAAGTTCGTTCCTTTGACCTTCTAAAAAGTCATAGTATTAGATTTTGTTAAGAATTTGTAATGCAAACTTTAATTTATTGTATAAATGTTGTATTTATTTAATTATAAACCTGGGTAACGTAGGACAAGACCACAATTTAAAGTCAGCACCGAAGAGCTCGCCTTCCTCGATGGTTTGTGGCAAGTGTATATTGAGAGTCTCAGGCAAGAAGATCGAAGTAAGAGCGCCGACTACACTCAGAGTTCCCATAACAATCAGAGGAAGTACTCGTGAATAGACCGCGAGATGCACAATGTAAGGAAAAGTGAGGAGCCCAATTCCGGCGATGAAAGAAGCAATACCCATTGCTTGCGAGCGCAACACCGTCGGCAGCAACTCACCAACGAACACATAAAATACTGCAAATGAGGCCGCTATTCCGAATTTGCCAATCATTGCCAACGATACTGTTACCCAGACAGCATCTATATATATTTTAACAAAAAAGCAATATTAGACAAATACATTGATAAATGTATATGTAATTGGTGTTCGTTTTAATTATTACTGTTTTATATTTTAAATATATAGAGGAATCATTTCATTTAAATTTGTATGATATGATGTATTTAGACGTGGATATACCTTCGGGAACGAACATGCATGAAACGCAAGCCACTCCGCCAAGCAACATGGTCAAGCATAAAACCCATCTCCTTCCAAGTCTGTCCATGGCATACCATGTTATCACGTAGGACGGAATCTCGACTATGCCACCTGTTAACAAATTCAACGTGACAGGAGAACATTTCCAACTTGAATTTGATTCACATTATTATGTTATGTAAATAACTTCAGGAAAATAAATTTTGAAAATTATATTAAAAAAAGAAAAGACAATATTGCTTTTTGTTATAGGATCTTCGTAAATATTTGAAATAAATTATATTAGCAAATGTTAAATTACAAAGTGTGTTTACTTTGGCTTTCTATTAAATTTTGTTGAATTTTCATTTGTGATTTTAAATTGGCTTTACATAAATAACTTTAAAAAATGTAATTTGTAAGAAGTTTAATTAAATTTTAAGCTTAAAAACGTTTAAGTTTGAATAATAACGAATAAGTGAATAATCTATTATAAATAGATTAAATTTAAGACCAATAAAAAAACTGTATGTTAAACATTGTTTCGTTAGAAAGAAATGTTTGAAATTTCATTTACAACAGTTATTTATAAACTGTTAATAAACTTAGACTCAAAAATTACAGTCAGCTTTAATGATTTATTAATTTATTCAAAATAACTGTTGGCAGAGCTCGGATGAAATAGAAATAATTAGATTTTATTAATTCTTTGAAGTAACGATTTTGCATCAATTTTATATTTAAATTTATTTTAAATTTAAAATTATGATATACTGTTTAAGAAAACCAACTTATTATGTCATTATTATTGTCTTTTTATATTAAATATTCTTTAGTATTATTTATATAAAAAATAATTTTGTTTGATACCAATAAAAAAGGCCAAGTAATCAGAAACACCCAAATTCGTCGTATTGTATGATAAGCCATTATACACAACGGCATTGGCCACCCAATCAAAAGCCAGGATGAAAAATTTCTTCCTAATATTTGGATTTGTGATCAAGTCCATCGGCGTAGCTGAGGGAGGTGGTGGTCGGTCTTCATCCACGTCGATTGTCATGCCACTTGCATTCTTCCCATTGCATGAAACACCCTGTCTTTTTAAATTCTCCATCTGCAATTACAACAATTTTAACTGCACTTCTAGTTTTTTTTATAACGAACGAAAATCGACATAATTCTAATTCTTTCGTACCTCCATTTTCTTAAGAAAATTCGTTGGTACTTTTTTACCATTCACTTTGGCCATGTGTTGCACGATGACCTCTGCTTCGTCTATTCTATTTTTACTGAGAAGCCATCGTG
The DNA here is from genome assembly GCA_022817425.1 of Gryon sp. ZL-2020. Taxonomy (NCBI): domain Eukaryota; kingdom Metazoa; phylum Arthropoda; class Insecta; order Hymenoptera; family Scelionidae; genus Gryon; species Gryon sp. ZL-2020. The sequence continues at coordinate 23,285 of JABFPJ010000529.1, read as the reverse complement.
GTGATTCCGGGATGATCCAGTAGTAACTGAATAGAAGAATGAATGGCACAGAGGTGGCCAATGATAAGGTGTACCAATGTCGTAGAAGATATCCCTAAAACATAATTTCATTTTTCAATAACTATACAACTTTAAAAATGAAATAGTATTCATGGCTTAAAATTAACTTAAAATGAATTCCATATCATTTATCTGACTCTGGAAATAACTTACCAGAAGTGCAAGAAGTGACATTGCAGTGGCAAAGAACATACATATAACCATGCCTGCAAACGTCCTGTACCGGGGTCCCATTAATTCGAGTGCTGTAGAAAAAGTGTTGGGAATTAGTTTAAAGAAAATGTCTTGCAACGATATGTTGTTAGCAGTATAAATGATGAGTGCAAAAAAGTAACTCACCGAGAATGAATGGTATCTGATAGATGGCGGGAAAGAAAAGGCCATTTACTGTGCGAAGAGCTGTGTAAACAACGTAATTTGGACTGAAGCTTGTGGCTATGGAGAAGATGACTTCGAGGAATAGGATGGCAAAGAAGGCCGTTCTTCTGCCCCATTTATCGGCGATCCATCCAAACACAACGTTTCCGAACAGGCTGCCCACGTAGAAGAAGGTCGTCGACATAGAAGGCCACCAGCTGTCGTCGCAGACGAGGTCTAGCTATGTGGATGCAAGGTGACATTAAAACGCCAGGTCCTTCTCTAAATCCATATCGCGAGTCTAATAAAGAACAATAATTCAATCACGCCTTTGGGCAAGGCAGCCATCGCTTTTTTTTAAATTTCTTTTCGCATACTTTTAATGTTAAGTTTTGTTATTTAGAGATAAAGTTCAATTTTAAATTATCCGAATAATTTACACTATTAAAATAATTTCAATCTATGTTACTTTTACTAAAAGATCGAATTAATTAGGATAATATCATAAGCAATTTAATAACTTTTGCAACGTATTTTTTAATTAATTATGATTTATATAATAAAGTACTAAATTAAATAAAAGATCCCAATAATATGTTTAAAAAACGATATCATTTAAGTACAAAAATATATATGTAATAAAATAATAAATTCATATTTTGTGCCAAATATTCAACATTCAGAATTGTATACTAAAACTGGAAATATTCATTCAATGAGTATAATACCAATAATCTATAATTCAAATTACGTAATATAGTTGAGATTACGAGAATACTATACAAGAATGTATTTTGGTACGAATACGCATTATTAGCAGCTAGCGTGCTTGGCATGAAATGATGCATATAATAAACTTTATGTATTTGTTCGTGTTAGCTCTATATACTTGAAAAGCGTGTACGTTCAAAAGTTTACTGTACAATATGCATTTATTTTCTGATAAATTATTGTTTCAAAACAAGATGTGACGCATAAACGTGGAAATAATTTTGTATTTATGGACATTTATTAATCTATTCGTTATATTAAAGTCAATATTTTCAAATCTGTAATAATTTCTCTTTTGTTTACTTAATGTTTGTTAGTTTTGCAATAACAAAATATTATTACTAGTTAATACAAAACGGAAAATCTGTCATAAATTTGTTATAAATATGATTTAAAAATGATGAAATGCGAATTATGTAAAAGCAAATCTCAACAAAGAAAAACAGTGCTGATAACATAAAAAGAACATGTGTTAACAAGTTAATCGTAAAAACACATTTCTGTCATACTTTCTTGTGATACATACAATGTTTAAGAATTATTAAATAATGCGATATATGAATGAAATCAATCGCATACAAAGAAAAGAACATTTCGGAATGACGATAAAATAAAATCGCTTTTATACTCGTTATGAGTGTAATGTTATGACTTAATAAAGCGCTTTTATCTATATTATTACTCTAAAAGTCTTATATTTTATTTCCATTAAATAATTTCACTGATGAAGCAAAACAAAATGTATGAAACATAATCTAACATTTAAACGTCAAAGATTAATACATTTCGATTCAATCACGTTTAAATTTCAACGTACAGCATAAATTGGCAAAAATTACATTGACGAAACTGTAATTGTTTTTGCAAATATTTTGCACAAAGAATGACAACTCAGCGATTTGAAAAGTTAAAAACATTGAAGTTTTCATCATAGGCAATTTTAATTTCTGAACGTTTATCACATTTTTCATACCGCCGATCGATATCTAATTATATATAAAATTTTATAAACATAAATAGAATATGAGCTTTTAGTAGACTTTCACAGTCTGACGTTTTCCACAAACTACACTAAGAGAATTGAATAGTAAAATTTAACTTTCAAAGTTCAAATAGTTACAACTATTTCATTTGTAACATTTAATTAATTCATCATTTATATTATTTAATTTTCTCCTTAGAAGATTGATCAATTAAAAACAAGTACTTCATAACAACGAATTAATAGACAAAAACGTCTTTTAAAACTGAATAATAAATGTATTCAAATGAATTGCCCAGCTTTTTATTTTTTATATTTTTTTTTGTTTTTCAACGTAGAAAAGTTGAAACAGCTTCTCTCTGTAATTTTAGGTAAACCATTTTGTTTGTAGCAGTATCAGCAACCCGGTTACGTCAAACAAAGTCAAAACAAACTAAAAAGCTGCGGAAACGTCGAGAGTAAACACTGTCGATGAATAAATGTTGTTGCATTTACATTAGAAAAGCGCGTATTTGTCAAACGAGATCGATGATGAGGTTGCGAAAGAGGCTAGCTTAAGAGCAAAAGGACGGTGAGGTGGAACGAAGAGCGAAGGCGCGGTATATCGATAGGGAAGGGGGACACGAGGGGGGGTAAAACAGAGGGGCACGTTCCTCCTGTCAACTAAGGGTGATGGACACCTCTACTGTGGGAAGCGTTGCATATACATTCAAACGCCGACTTTTAAGAGCGAACGCGACAAGGAAGAGCTTACGCACACACAAACGTGCGCACCGATCTGCGCCACACTCTGGTCGGGTTCGAGTGCACGCATAGTATCAGTTGCGAAAGCATGAAATAACGCCAATGCGTTATTTCATACGATATGCAAAAGAGCACAGCGACCCGCAATGTTATTGTCAACGTAATTTCATTACGGATTTAGGAAATTTCAACATCCATGAAATGAATTTGATATTCTTTTGGGAGATGAGCCAATGATGAGACCACAGATTGATTGTAAAAGAGATTTCGCAGTTTTGTTTTATATTGGTGAATTTGCTTTTTGGACCAAATAACGAGAATGTTTATTATGCACTCAATAAAATGGTTTTGAGAGAACTGGCAGACATTAGGTATTTGTCTGGTTTTACATACTATGTAGCCATTTTTGCGGGTTGTGGAACAAACGTTACATTTATCATCATGAATAGAGTTTATGATAATATCCTAACAGAAGTCATCTATCTGTGTCCCAGATTGACTCATTGTGGTTTTGAACATACCCAATATATGCATAATGTAGATCTACCAATAGTGGCCCTTCATTAGTTTGGAGAAGATCCAAAATTTAATTTATTTTATGTCCGGAAAAAATGGTTCTACCAAACATAAATAATCGTGTACAACTAATTAACAGTTTCGAACAGAGTTTGTACTTGTATTTATTGAGTTAAATTGCTGAAATTTAAGCGATGTCTATTTAGTGTTTCTTTTTAAAGGATTTTTTGATATAAAGTGATGAATTTTAGTGTTTGTGTTATAATGTACGTATTAATGTTGAAATGAGAGTCTTGAATGAAATAAAGCGGAAATCCACTGTAGTTTCATTCAACATTCGAACGCAAACTTTCGACGTCATAGATAAACCCTTTATCCATGAACCACCAAGTCGTAATCAGAATAGGATACAGTCATGAGCTTTTCCTTAATCTCTACTAATGTAGAAAGAGAGATTAATACTTCTCTCTGAATCTAGAACGGATATATCAACTTAATGGAATGCTTATAGAGAAACATCGAAAGAGCTCCATGAGACCAAGTTCCGAGTAATGGTTATGAAGACTTTTTCGTCACAGGACTTTTTTTTATCCTCCCTTTTATGTTACCTATCTTTTATTTTACTGAAGTCATAAAAATTGCGTTAAAATATAAATGTCATTTAAGAATAATTGAAATTTAACTGCCTTTTTCCTTCAACTTAATAATCTTATTGTCTTTTATTCATCCAAATTCTTCAAAATAAATTTCCACTAATTTTTTTATGAATTTCGACATTTTATTTCCTTGAAAAGAAAAACTCAAATGAATCAACAAAATGTCTCATTAACTCTTTATTTAATTTGATTCATTTATTTTGCATTAAGAAAAATTCTATCGACACATACGTTTTACTTAATTTTTCAATAAAATACGTGTATCTATGTCTATTAAAAACTGTCGAGTTCTCTGAAATATCGACCTGAACGAATTTAGAATTTCGGTGCTTATGACAAAAAGTTCAATAACGTCACATGTTAACTTTTCAATACAGAAGACAGCGATATACTAAATAGAAAATAAATTCATTATTAAACTGTTCGCAGTACTAATATTCAATTATAAGACAAAGTAACTTTACATTTTAAATACGTACATTTTTAGTTTCTTTGATATATTTTAAAGAAGATGATTAATTAAAAAAATAGTAATAGTAAGTTTAAAATAGAAAACTCCTTATATTTTGTTAAGTCTACAATTAAAATGCAGAATTAACAGAATATATAAATAAATGCAAAATGTTAATTGAAAATGCACAAAATGATAAAGATAGTGTACTTTTATAGAAGAATAATGTATAATTTTTTATATTTACGCGACTCTTTTTTTATAAAAAGGGTAACACAAAAGAAATCAGCATCCTCACCGATGTACCATATAAAGTCGCGTTAGTCACGTTGAAATATTCATAATAAATTGTGTTTTAATAGGTTGTAGGATCGATATGCTAGGCATCTAGGTAGATAGAAACACGTCAACCCTCTTCTTCGCGTATGATTAAATTATTATCGCGTGCCCTCGTGAATTTCGATAGCCTTCGACCAATCAGCCTGTTTGCACGTAATAACACGCCGTAGGTGTGGTACACGTTCAACTCAAGTGAACAGTACAATAATAGTCTTGTTGAAAATGACACTAATATAGGTAATTGTCAACCGAGATTGAACGCGATTCTCATTAATTTTGCGTTTGCGAAAATTGCTCAAATCATTTCACACGATTTTTCAACGCCAATTGTAGCATTTTTCTCGGAACGTGATTTCAATTTTTTGCTCTAACAAAATACAATTTTGATAACAAAAAATCGAAAAACGCGTAATTATGCAAATTAAGGCCCTTATAATCTTTTCTCATCGACCCCGTTAAAAAATGAAAAGTTTGCTTAAATAAACAATAATTAAAAAGAGTATATAATTTATTTAATCACACATTATTCAACATCTGTGTATTTTTCATTAAATATCATACATTTTCCTTTCTCTCGTTTTTTTATTTAGTTTAATCGTTGCAATTATATTTTTAGAAGATATTACATTCTTTTGTGATTAAAAATAGTTAATAGATTAAGTGAGAGACATGGGTGGTAAATAGCTTTATAGAAAATGAAATAAAGAATTCTATTTTAGTAGAATCAAATCTAATTTGATCTTATGCGTATAATTATGTCGTAAGCTTCTCTCGAATGCTTTTGGATTCAGGTTATTAGTTGCATGCACGCATATACACCTGCACGTAATGCATAAAGTAGGCGAATAAGCTTAAGGTGATTCTTGAGCCGTATAAGAGCAAAAATGATAGAACTAATGTTGAATCAATTAAAAAGCGAGAAGTAACAAAATCAATTGAAAAATCGTCTTAAGACATTTAGCTTGTATTTGTGAATTATTTATATCTACACATCTACGATTAAAAATGACATAAAGAGATTTGTAAAAAATAGAAAAAGAAATTTTGTTGTAAATTGAAATTAAGCGTCAGTTATGAACAAACAATTAGCGTGTGTGAAAAAGGGATAAAAATAATAATCGATTAAATCCGTACAAAATCAATTAAATTTTGTACGGGTTTGATTAAAACACAATGAATGACAGAAGCCTTACATTGCCAATGACGAGAAAACAAATATAACAACACATACATGCAATGTTAATAGCAGCCATAGCGTTTATTTAATCCTTCAGCGTGTTTTTATCGAGTTAATAGATTTGTAAGAAAATTCGTGAAAAGTTTTTAAAAAGCAAATAAAAGAGAAATTGCGTATGGTAACATAAATTAACTCTTTGCAAAAGTAAACGATACTATATCATTTGATCAAAGAAGGGTTTACATAAGCGCTATGTAAATTTAACGGAGTTCCATAATACGTAATTAAAAAAAAGATGAACTTTTTTCATCGTAAAGTAAAAATTCCATCTTTACTTTCTCAAGGCTTTTTAATCTGTTTCAGATAAATGACTCGTGGTCTTATTTTGGTTAGTTGAAAAAATGTTACATGTTGATGAAACTTTCGGGAAATTGTTTATCGATTATTTATACATTAAACTAATTGAATCATATTTTAAATTTAAACAAAGTTATACATTTTTTTCATTAAATTAACAACTTCAAAGAATAATTATGTTATAGAAAAACATACCAATCAGTTTATAACGTAAACTTTTAGATATAACTGATGAAAAGAAAAATATACAATGATTGATCGAAATAAAATTACATTTTGCTTTAAAATATCAGTTAGTAAATTAATACTTTTATTTAAACAAACAACTTTTTACTAACATTTAATTAATGTGAGATTATTACAGTAATCATAATGAAAAAAATAACGCAAATTCAATATGTTCTTAATAATGGAATTCATATTTACCTAATATGATCAGAAAGAATGTGTTAAACGTAATATTAAAATAATAGAATCATACGATTTAAAACCTTCATAATGTATTGACTCTACTTAAACATAATTTATTTTTTCTTTTAATTTGTAATGCCTATAAAGGATCCGGGTGTTCATTGAGTTGATTTCCGTTCATCTCATCTGAGAATTCAAATATCTAAATACCCGGATCCGATTGATTGATTTCGTAAAGTAAAAGTGTTATCCAGACAAATCAGTATTTTTCAAAAAGACATTACTGCGTTATAGTAAAACCGTAAAAGAAAATAAAAATGAATAATGAAACAAAAAGATGTTTTTCGGGGACTGAAAACGTTAGAATGAACGTATATATGCCGCTGCGTATTCGTTATCGTGTATCCGCACGTAAGTAGATAATGCCGGAGCATATCCAATAATCCCAATGTGCGATCTGAAAAGGGGTAAATGCGCGGCAAACAGGCGTGCCGTGCGTCACGGCTCATACATGCCAACGTGCCTGGCCGTGCATACGATAACACCGCCAAGTTCTTGGATACCGGAACGTCCCGGGGCCGAGTTGTGACTTTTACTTCCGATTCAGTGATTGATTGGGTCTGAGCTTTCTTTTTGTTGTCGCTTATTCAAATATATTAGTCAAACCACTAAGCCCCCGGAATAAATCATTGTCTTTTCCGTGCTGATGTTTTCATCGGCGGACGTCACTTGGTGGGTCACTTGGTATGACGTTGCGCACACAATTACGGACCGCAAGCTCGGCCAATCCTATTATCATATCGTCACAGTCAACTCGCCGTCCTTATGACGAAAATATTGTCGGACGTTGACAGATAATTCGCTACGTAATAACGACTTTTAGTTGATTTGTCATATGTCAAATTCAACATTATATGTCAATTACACATTTTATAGAAATTTGTTTTTATTCATTTTATAGAGTGAATTTTATTTTATCGTTATAATTGCAAATGCTTGACAAAAAGATATAAAGCTCGACTCTGTTTCTAATAATCATTCCGGATCGTTTCGTTTGTGGACTGCAATGAAATATGCATGATGTTTGAATATTTAAATATTACACAGATTTCATTGCAGTATATTTCATAATGATTCGTGAAATCAGAAATACATTTATTTGAAAATTTCAAAGCAAGAAAGAATCCTCATTTTTTCGGTCTTATTTACAGCGAGGTTTCTTGTTAGAGTGTAAATGTATTCATGATTCATGAGATTAATCATTGCATATTACATTTTGTCTTACACCCTCCGATTATATCTAGTCGCGTATATTTACACGTTTAAAGGTAAAATGAGTGTTTGAATGTATAATAACTTTATTGATTTTATCAAATGAAATTGAGTGAAATTAAGTAAAGTTGATGAATTTCATTGAAATAAAAGAAGTTTATGCACAAAATACATTTATGTTTTAATCTGTTTTTAATTGGTTTCAACCATTCACTTAGAATAAAGTAATTGAAAGACATTTGTAATTGAACAAGTTGTTGACTGAGTCACAAAACCATTTCCCATGCCAGAAACACACTCAGTTGCAAGTAATATATGATGGTTACTTCCGTGCTCATAATTAGGATACACTTATGCATCTTAATGATACAACAAATTTGATTAATTTCCTGCATATTTTTATATTTCTGATGACAAATCGCCTTCTACGAATCGAATAATCAACTTCAAGGATTTAACATGAACTTGACATAGATTATTTAAATCTCAAATGTCTGAAATTTAACAATGCATCCTTTTTCGCGAATTGATTTTCCTGGATTTTATTATTCATAGTTATAAATTTATTCAAATTCGTTTTAATACGGTAATAGAATTTTCAAATAAACTTTCATATATTGAAAAATTCAATCTATTTTGAATATCAAAAAGTATGAAAAAAGTAGAGTCAAATTTTGACAAAAAAACTATTACAAACTTATTTTATGTTTTTTTTTTTATTCAAGTTGCAAATGCAAAATCAAAAAATGAACACTAATCAATCTACCAAATGTATAGACATTGTTTTGTTAGCTGTTTTCATACATTTCGAAGCTTAAAAAGTGCTGGGAGCTCGCATGAGTATTTGATGTGACAGATCACATGACCGGATGCGGGGGTAGGTAAATTAGTCGTCAATTGCTGACGCCACAAGAGCCGCAACCTATCGGTCACTCACTCGTCCGCTCGGTGTACCTTTCTCACCTGTGGCGACGCACTTTCATTATTTCTTTTTTTTTGTTCACTTTTAAATTTAATTTGTAAATTCGTAAATAATTTGTTTACAAATTAAATTAGATTTTGTTAACTATGATTTTAAATGTGATTTACATAAGATTGTTCCTTGTAGGGGGAACTGTAAGAAGAAAGAATGAACTGTAAAGTCAATCAAAAACCAAAACAAACTAGGTCGATGTTAGTTAGAATTCTTTTGAATTTAAATTTGATTAATAACCTAATTTTTCGTTGAAAACATCAGTATTCTTAGAATGTAAGTAATATTTATTAAAAATCATTGTATTGTGATACATAATGTAATTTATTTAAAAAAAACCGAAAAAAATACTGCAGGTTTAGACATTGTAAAATTTTTATTGTAACTTGAAATAAATAAAATTTCTCCGTTAAGCTTAATTGTATCTAATTTAATTCTAAAATAGTAAATTGTAAAAGTGATTTCTTTACGTCTTAGTACTTTTCTTCCCGACTAAAAACTTTTCTCACTTCTCTCACAAAAATAATAACTTTTTCCCTAAACAAAAATTGGAAAATGGGTCACTTTTACTACACGCATTGGGTAAATGATCATTACGTTAACTATCAAGGGGATGCTGTAACTCTATTTATTTCACTTTCAAAATCAATACGAATAAAATACCTCACATAAGTTCATTAGTAATGATATAATAAAGTTAAATGATGAATTATATTAATTTCTGTTTTTATAATAGAACAAAATGTTTCAATTTACTCCTATACAGGATAATTAGATTTCATATATGTAATGAAATATAGTTAATGAGTAATAACATTAAAAAAAATGAGTATAATTTTCTAAGTGAGACTAAAATAATCTAATCATTTGACTGATAAAAGTGAATAATATTATTTAGATATATAATGTATTTGAGTACTTGTTATAGGTATTACTCATATTTAAGTTGAAATCGTAAGTAATACAATTTTTAGAAATAGGATTAAAGTAAATGAGCAGGTATTTAGATAGCCTTTTCCGAATCGTTTTCCTTCTAAAGTTGTATTCTTCATATAATATAATATATTTGTAATATAATGGTATTTTTCTAGTAAGTTTACAACGTTTCTTATATACTAAGAAAACGGAAATAATAAATTTTCGTATAAATTCTAGCAAAATGGATCAAGAAGTATAATATTGCATTTTAACCTATAATTTATAAAGAAACAGGACTATACTCAGAGAAAAGAGTCATGAAAATTTACTACGTTTTATAGTAATTTGGGAATTTTTGCAAAAGAGTACAAATTTTACTATGTTTAAGAGTAAATTTCAATATAAACATAGTAAATTTCAACGAAAACATAGTAAAATTCAACGAATACGTAGTAAAATTCAATTTAAAACATAGTAAAATTTATATTCTTTTGCAAAAATTCCCAAACTACTATAAAACATAGTAAATTTTTATGACACTTTTCTCTGAGTGTATAATTAAATGACAAGTAAAAAATGCGATTTTTTCCATAAATTAGGATTGCCTATACACTTACTTCTGGGTTCATTCAGTCATAATTTATAGTTACTATATATTTTTCTGTGTGTACAAAAAAAAAAAAAGAAAAAAATGATTGATCAAAAATGGATAAAATTAAGAATAGATGAGACTACCTCGGTGACGAGTGTGCTGTCATAATCTCTGTTGTCGTAGTTCCAGCCGTAGCGGCATTTACTAACAGGCCAATCGGGGTTGCCTTGAGGCGGTGGTGGCAGCCTCGACGGTTCGTGAAACGACGACGATGATATCGTCGCAAAAACACCGTCTTCGTCATTTTTCGTCGTTTCATTCAAACCAGTCACTTGCAATAACCAAGCGTCCAGTATCGCGGTGTAATTAACGTCATACATCCTACACCGATCGTACTGTCTTCTACCGTCCGATTTGATTTGGTACGGCAGTGATAGTGCTTTGCGTTGCTCCAGGCTCATTAAACTCGTTAAGTTATCCAGCTCCGGAACTTTACACCAGTGTTCCGGCGATGCACTTACGAAAACCTAATAAAAATATTAGTTTTATCAATAGACATAATCAAAACATTTTTAATCGTTATCTTTAAAATGAACCGTTAATTTTTAGCTGATGTGATTTTTGGGTATATTTTAATTTAAGTTTGCAAAAAGGTCAACAATGAAAAATAATCAATGGAATTTAAATTAATTTTTGAATGTTGTAATGTGAAATTAGTATTGATTTCATGTTGAATCAACGTAAACTAACTTAATTTAGTAGCGCAATTCATTTTATTTCAAATAAACATTTAATGGATAAACTTTTGTTTAAATTAGCAAAATAACTTCCAAATCACTTAATTTTGTAAACATTTCGCAGTAAGTTACAAGTGTAGTTATTGATGCGTTTAGAAAACCATATCAATATCCTATTTGTATTAGCAATCGTCAATACAAACATTGAAAAATAATCCAAAAAAGTTTTCTCATGTGGTTATACTTTTTTTTCATCACTAAATAAAGAATTTAATTGAACTCGTCGAATTCTGGGAAAAATGTATTTTAAATGAAGTGTAATTAATTCATCGGTATGTTATTTGATATGATCGTACGACTGTTCTATCTCGCGCACGTTTTTTTTTTTTTGCATTTTTATGCTCGGCATATGAATTTTAGATACTCGATAATTTCGTATTTCGTGCACCAAAACAATATAATATTGTATGAAAATGAAAAATTTGCGGCAAATTAGATATTCAAACTCTTCGGTATTAATGTCATTATACGGCACTTCGATTTTCTGTCAATTATAACACGTTTGAATCGGAATTTATGGCAAAATAGAATCTACGATTTGCATATTCTTTTAACTTCATTCATGGTTAATATAATTGCTGCAATGCAATATAAGTATAAATCATGTTTAAATCATTAATTAAAAAGATAATATTATTATTATAATTGTTAACATTATATTTGATCAAAAAATTGAAATCCTGATTATCCTTTCAATGTATGTAAAATTGTTTTACGTCAATTTTTACGAAATTTCTGTTATTGAGTGAACTACAATAATATTTGTATTAAAATTTATGTGTTGCATATGAAGAACGCATATTCATTTCTATTCAATAATTATTAAAAGTAATCATATTTATAGTACTTTAATTAAGACATATCAAAAGAAGCTATGCATTCATATATACAAAGAAGCGCATTATATCTGAATATATAGAATGTATGTGTTTTACAATTACCCGCGTAAAAATCTGTTATTGATGAATCTGGGCTAACTGAAGTGTTGCTATTGAGTTAATGTTAAACAAATTTATTTATGCGGGTACTCAAATATAGATTAAAAGACAGTTAAAATGTTTTAATAGGTAGTTTGTAAGGTTAATTTAATATTTAATAGCTGTAATTATTATTTTTTAATTGTATTTTATAAAAGATGTAATAGTATTATATTTAATACTTATAATAAAGTAAGTAACAATATTTATAAAATAAACATATTAGACATAAAAAGAAGGAAGTGTGGAATATAAATTGATATGAATAGTACTATAATAAGCATAAAAAATGTTATCATATCATATGAATTAATAGATGTTAAGTATAAGTAAAATATATTAATATTTTTCTATGGTATATAACTATATAGATTTATTTTGACGAATTTGCCCTCGACATAAATGAATAATTCAGCTTCACATTATGATATATCAGAGTATCACAAGTCTTAATACGAACTGTCTATACTTCTGTGCATTATAAATAAAATTAGACAATATTTCAAGGAATTCAAATCTCATATACATAATATAAAGATATATTCAGTTCCAATAACTAATTAGGTTCTAAGATGAAATGGTTCCAATTTATCTTTCAAACAATTAATTAAGTAAATTTCTTTTATTCTCCTAACAACAAAATCAATAAAAAATTATAATTTAAATAAATTAACTTCATACTTGTGAGAAAGCCAGGAAGGCGGCCGGAAGGGTGGCAGGTATGCAGAGCAAGTAGTACATGATGTTTTGGTATCGGCCTTTTTCTCCCACGTGTACCAGCACCTCGTCGAAGTCTATGGAGCTCATCTTTCCGTTGCAAAAGAAACGATGATACTCCTTGAATTACACGACTGCATGTCCGCCGCGCATTCTCGGCTTAAACACCTGTGAGGACGTCCATAAATTACGTCACACTTTCAGGGGAGAGTAGGGAGTCCAATACCAAATTTTGTAGCATCTTATTTTTGGGGGAAGAGAAAATGATCTCAGAAATCTCTGTCTATATCTAACATGTATATTTTTAGTTGTATAATAATTCACTGGACTATTTATTATATATCTATACATTGAAACAAATTTTATGTTACAAATATTTACTATAAATAGTAGTAATTTTATGACGCTAAAAAATAAAATTTATTTTTTTTGTTTTGTTGTTTTTTTAATAATCCAAAATTAGTATTATTTGAAATAAAGATTTATAATAATTTTCTTTTAAAAAATAAAATATATTAAAGGGAATAAAATAAATTTTGTGAGTTAATAAACAATGAAGCAAATCTCACGTAATTTATAAGCAGCCCCCTTTTCCTTCTATTCTATGAGCCAGATTTGGGGCACCAGCGGCAAAATGTTGTGGTTTTCTCTTTTTGCGTCGCACACTTGCTAATAAAACGAAAATTTACACGCCCGCACACCACTCGATAATAATTAATACTGTCACGAGTCGCGGCTTCCTTATTTCCTAGCGCTCGCGAGACTTGCCACGGTCGACATAACTGCGTTCGCCGTGCAGACACCGCGATTCAATGCACAGAAGCAGAATCATGTCCGTGATAACGCGCCATCGCGTCCTACACATCTTTCACGGATGTATTCATCATCGTACAACACCATTGATGCGAAATTTGGCTGACGACAATTGACGAACAAGATTCGATCATCGCGAACAACACTAATGTTCACATGCACACACCCATTAACAACAAAAAAAGTCACGCTGAAAAATTCAACGGACTCTTATTTAGACTTCTGGGGTTTTTCGTGACTGCGCTGGAACAGACGACTGGCACGCAAATGATGTCATTGTTCGAATGATTGACGAACAATTTGGTGTATTTTGATTGGCAGTTCTGAAAATGAATGTAAACAATATTTTTAATAAAAGGAATACTTTTTTAAGGTCATACACTAACAAAAGTAAACTTATAAAAATTATCATCTTTCTGACAAAATAGGGATATACTTGTAAAAAACCAAAAAATTATCATCTTTTCTGATAAAAAGTCTTCGAAGCTTGAGAATTATTTTCATAAAAACGAATATATTTATCAGAAAGGATGGTAATTTTTTGGTTTTTTACAAGTATATCCCTATTTTGTCAGAAAGATGATAATTTTTATAGGCTTACTTTTGTCAGTGTACAAGTTTTTGTACTTGAGTTGAAAATGGTCTTAAAAATCCACATCATAAATATGTATAACGTTTAATCAACATTTTCGTTATTTTAATCACATAATGGTAAGAATCTAATAATGAAAATGTGTTTGAAAGTGCGCTTCTGTTGAAAACTATGAATATGCAGTAGAAAATCATACTTAGCGTTAACTAAAATTAAGTTTTCTTAAAAGATTGTATGAACGTGAAACTGCCAAAATTAAGCTTTTGGAATAATTAACACAGTTTTACAGGTCTCATTGAACAAAAATTATGAAATTGTTTTGTAGTTGAATCATCATGTAAAATTACGTTTATAATTATTTATTCATATTTTTTAGTTCCTGAAGATGGATTTTTGCATTAAAATAAAAAAAAAATCTATGAATCATAAATTATTTGAGGACAAAATGGCATATAAAGTTGTTGTTATTCTTAATAGGATTTATAAAAATGTAAAACTATGAATGCATAAATTTTAGTTCCATTAAAAGATGTTTGCGACGCACTAAAATGTTTACTTCAGGAAAAATGAATTCAATTACATTTGGAGAATTTATTTAAATTATTATAAACAAGCAAAAAATGTTCCTTCGACTTCTTTAAATTCCATACCTACATGTAAATTAATTAATCTTTTTAAATGTTAAATAAATATAACATATGCATATATAATTTTTATGATGAATACAGAAGTAAATAAGAAAATATAGAACGATATTTTTTATATATCTATTTCGAATATTTCAATACTATAACCATCACATGATTTTTTTTATTCCTTTGCATATACGTTTTCATATACGTTTTTTTCTCTTTTTTATTTTAAAACAAGATTTTATTCCAAAACCAGATAGAATTGTAATTGAGAAAAAATATCATAATTTGCAATATGAGATTTTTTCGAATTCATTCAAGCGTATTTACTCACATATTGTATTAAAAAGATTATAGTTACTTTATTAATTTCATAGTAAATACGTTTGCAATTTTATGTATAAAATAGTTTAACAGTAGCATTGCTTTACAATACCGTATTTTTGTATCAGTGAATTTTCGGTGAAAAATGTTCCAGCAAACTAAATTTATTTGATTCATTTGAATGCATTTATTTCTATATTTATATAATTGTCACATGCCCAAATAAATTAGATTAACAGAATTTCCATCTATATTGATCACTTTTATACGACTTTAATGTTCCACTGAAATTAGTATAATTTTGAAGAGAATAATTTAGTGTTTTAAAATGCACAATTTTATATTGACAAAAAGCGACGATTTAATAAAAAAATATTTTTTCGCGCGTCAATTGACAATAATATTTTTTTTTTCAACTATAACATTGTCGGCTGATCATTGTACAAAACATTTTCTGTCATGTTCGTTCTTTCGTTCTAATTTCATTATAATCTCTCTCAAAAAAGAAAAAAAAATTATTGGCGCATTCTTATTCACACGATTTTTTCCAATCCGAAAAAAAATGCTGCTAAACTTTATTTTAGCATATTCATATTAAATGTAAAAATAAAAAATATGCTGCATTTCTTTATAAATAATTAGTCAAAAAGATGCAACGCTTATCTAATGATTCTTTAATGTAAAGTAAATCTTTTAAAAATTAATAAAAAACTTTAAATATTATAAACTAAATTTTAGATATTTTAAACTTGAGATATTTTAAACTAAATTTTAATGTAAAAAATAAAAATGTACAAAATATTTATTTGATTGAAGTATTTGTATGTTCATTTCTGCATGTATAATATTATATGCTTGACGTCACGAATTGGTCAACAATCGTCGCATTGGGATAAAATTATTACGGCTTATCTTTTCTCGTGATAAGTTGACCCGTATGCTCCAGAAATATGCAGAATAGCGAAAATCGCAACGCACCGGGCGTGAATCTCGGTACGCGGTCACTCGTGTGCTTCTTTCCACTGCGAGCGGCGATTATCCTTTGTGCTTGTGTCGCGTAAATTGGTTTTCGCAAGACGCCGACCGTGAAAGCGAACGACGGACGACCAATAAAGAAAGCATGAATGAGAACGCGTTGACGCGTAATACGAACGAAGGGGGTACGTTTGTACGATTAATTTAAGCGATATTGTTTACAATATTATTTACAGTAAATTTTACCACAATTAATCTACTTGAATAGTTAAAAAAAATGGAAACATATGTACAATTATTTATGGTGTATTATTATTTTAAAATGTATAAATATAAAAGAATGTGTTTGAACAATGATTTTCTTAAAATATAAGAAAATATTCAAACTGATATAAAATTGACCAACACTACTTAAACAAAACATGCAAAAGGTTTTTTTATTTTCGAGCATAAAACTGATTGAAAATACTACTCATTTGCATCGTAAAACATTTGTGCAAAATGTAAAGCTACTGACGTAAATCGTAAAATAAATTGTATGCACCTAAAATGAACAATTAGAATTGTTGAATTTGAAAAAATGTGTGAATATGAAGTGAAACATTTAACACGAAAAATTATTTAACATATTTATTATTACATATGCATTGAAATCAAAGGTGTTTTAGTTTTGTAATCAAACTGATTCGAAGCTGAAATTATTATATATTTATTTGAAAAAATAATGTAAGAAATATTTTATGAGACAAAAATTATTCAAGAAAGTTTGATTTGATAATTTAAAAAATGTAATTGATAAAAAGTCAGAAATATTTCGCACATATCTTTTCGAAGCTGTTAATCTATCTGCGAAAGTCACGAACTATCTTGAATTCTTTTACATGCTATCAGTTAACTAACGATACAATTCAAATTTATAATCTATCAATCAATCATTTTACATAGTTGGAAGATAAAATGTCAATTTAAAAAGGTACAAAATCGTGAGCATGTCTTTTTTCAGTTCAGTGATCAAAAATATTTAATTTAAAAACATTCAATACACTTTAAAAAACATAACATTAAAGTTTATAAAATTTACAATGTAAGTTAAAAGTTGTCTTTAAACAATTTTCTGTCAATAGAAGAAAAGTGAAAACTTTGTTCGTGATTGAAACTCCAAATTTTGAAAATGGAAAAAGGACTACTGTCAAAAGGAAGAAACATATAAGAATGGAATGGAAAAAACTGACCTTTGCCAATAAACACGTGTCTATGAAAGTAGTCAAATGTACCCATGAAATTGAAATGACGTCACGTCATTTCTTTACAAAGTGGCGTGCAATTTTGTGACAACATTGGACGTCACCAATTCATCGTTCGTCGGTGCGATCGCAATTGACCTTATGCGATAGAACGTTGACAAACGCGTCGCACTCATAAACCGAATGATAAGCGTTGTCACGAAACGGATGAGTCGAAGGAGTTAAGAGCGACAGAACGTCAGGCGCGTGCCGTGAGAAGTTAACGAGTGACCTGTACCGCCTAATAAACTCCGCGGACGTATCGGCTGCGCAGGTTTCAGCAAAGGAACGTGCAAACACAATGTGCGAACGAATGCAATTCTTGTCACGATCGTGCTCTTGATAACACATCATAACTTCGTGCGAAATCTTCAGCATTCTTGCCAATTTGCATCTTACTTTGCGTGCCTCTCTGTTCAATCATTTTGCTCAATTGCAAACCATTGATTGACAAATTGATCCGTGAAATATCATTTGTTGAAACAAAATCTGAATATTTTTCAATTAATTACTTGATTTTAGTACTTTAAATTTATGCTTTTCCTAGTTCAAGTCACTTTGCATTTAACTTTTTTGCTTTAAAATAATATGAATTTGATTATAGTGATTTAGTCGATAACGAGTAGTAAATCGATGAATATATATTTTCTGTCTTGATGTATAACGATCTTACTGTAATAACTAGATTACAAGAAAAATATAGTAAATTTTAGTTTAACGAACCAAGTATGTTTGAAATAATTTCATTTTATAATAGCTTTACTTTTGAGATTCAGTTGCTTATAAAATAATACAAATTGTGATTTATAATGTTAAACTTAAAGTTTGTTTTCAAACTTGTAATTAAATCGCTTATATTTCGCATAGTTTTTTTATTTTTATAAAAGAAACTAAAAAAAATCTAAACTATTAGTTTTATATTTAGTAAAGATATAGATACATATTTATTTGACAATATTTCATGTACTATTTTTTTTTCTTCTGTTATTATAGTAATTTTTTATTTTGATCTTTGTTATATTATGTTATATCCTTTGTTAATTATTGTTTCCAAATATCGTTTCATAAGTTGAGAACTTATTGTTCGACGGCGTGCATTCATGTCTAAATGACTACATTCAATAAATATTTTACTTTAGTTACTTTAAGACTTTGACATCTACATATCTTTTATAAAAGGTAAAGGATTTCGTGTCAGATTCCTTTTTTCATTGATTTTTATTGTGTTTTTCTTTCAGATGCTTGCGTGCAAGAGAATCATATACGATTTCTGAGATCATTGATATTTTTAATAAAACATATACTAACCGAAAAAGGAATTCAACTTAATTAAAAGTTCGAGAAAATAAATTTTAAACAAAGCAATTTGTATAACTAAAGTGGAAAACTAACAAAAAGCAACGAGATAAACATACACTAAGAGTCATTTGATCCTTCGTTGAAAGTGAATAAGAATTCATAATAAAAAAAATGAATTATAAAAATATATAAATCGTGCAAAAGAAAATGCATATAAAAGCATAGAAAATTTATAATTTTGTATATGCGAAATATCACAAAATATTGAAAAATTTCAAAATAATAAAATTCAAAATCATATTTTCGAATATGATTTTTTATGAATTTCCATGAAATATAATAATATGAAAATTATAAAATATCATATTTAAATATATATTTTGCAGATTTCATAATATTTCACCTTAATTAATATATAAATTATTATGCATTTTCTCTTGCACGGACATATATTCTCATGTATATGTATAGTAATGCTAGTCCTGGGACGTTAAAAAGAAGAATTTTTACTGTGAAACATGGTAAAATCAGAAATGGAAGTCGTATTTTTGAAGAGTGTTACAGTAAATATTGATACTTTTATATGTAATTTTACCATGTTTTATAATAAAATTTGTTTTTTCCCTCGACGTCCCAAGAATATCGTGACTCATAATAAAAATGTATGTTAAATATACTAAAAATTCATATCATATATGACTCTGAGTGTACCATTTATTTTAATATCTCAACAAACTAAGCTACACTGACAATCATACATCTTGAATTTTTACTCTTTTTAATAGCATTCTGAATCCATCGGCAAAAAGTCATCAATTTTGCTGTGAAAAACAGTAAAAATGAAAGTTATTTTAGTAAATATTTACTTTATTTTCTTCATAAATTATTGTTTTTAACAGTAAAATTTGATGATTTTTTGCCGATGGATTCAGAATGCTATTAAAAACAGTAACAATTCAATTGAAAATTGTAAATTTTCCGGTTTTATGATTGTCAGTGTAAGTAACTAACAAACTAAAATCAGAAAATAATATTTTGAATACAATAAAAACTGCAATCATTTATTGTGCAACTTATCTTTTTTTAAAAAATCAAAGTTTCCTTCGATATCTTGTAAGGAAAATCTTGCTGCTTCAACTATAAAGAACCGATTCAAGACTTTGTTTAATTCTACATCATTATTAGATCGTAAATTCATTGCTGCTTCATAAACAAATTTAAAATATAATCTTAAAAGTAGGTTAAGAAAAAACTGCGTAAAATATAATTGGAAAGTAAACTTATAATTCTGACGTGTATTGCAAAATAAAAAACAAAAACAATAGAACTAATTTTCTAAAAGCACCAATCGATCATATGACATAGATTACTCACAAGTTCAAATTGATTTTTTTCCCAATGATAAATATTTTGCGTTGCATCGTCTCAGCGGATGAATTAACTTTAATAATGACAAGTTTTATAATTAATTTTCGCGAAGTTGTATCTCGCAGAACAGGAATGTCTTCGCCAAAGAAAGTTAAAGTAAAGACGTGACGAGTAAGCGATTAAATTTTTCGTTTGATCAACAAAGTTGACACAATACGAGGTTCATCAGAAAACCCCCTATTTCATCTATAAATAGTTACAAAATAAAGCACTTGGAAAATTCGAAATTGAAATATAGAAATTGTTTGAAAATAAGATTTTCTTTAATGTGTTCTAAACAATTGATTTATGCTCGGAGCTTGGTGAAATACAAGTACCTGTTTATTGAGTTCATTATATATTCATATTCCAATTACTTTTAAATTAACATTAAACTCTTAACTATTTTCTCTGTACAAACTAAAACGCAATTGAGTTATAAATAATTTAATTTAAAACGTTAAGTCCTTCAACGTGTGCACACTTAAATTATGGAATTTCGATTTATTTATGAGCAAAAACAAACTTATTATTGAGATGACAAGTATCATCTGAACATCATCAGTCTAAAATATCTGTCATATATAAAAACGTCTTGCTTTCATTAAATCTTATTTTTAAAAAACACATTGCAAGTTGATTTTGGATGAAAAATCGGTACTTAATTCCACTGGGAAATCACTGATTTATTCGCACTTTAGTGGCTCATTAATTTGGTCGCGTCGATTAAATACATGCAAATTACTCGTTACACTTATCTTGTGAGTGATTCATTAATTATTTACAAGAAGTGTCTACATAAAGTAATGATTGATATTAAGATGATTAATGTACGGTAGTTTTTCAATGTGTTGAAATTGTCAAAAATTATGCATTTAAAATGTACAAAGTTACACTGTCGACCAATAAAACATTACTTAAAGCAAACAAAAACATGACTTAAACAAACAACATTATTTCAAACCAAATTAAAAATACTGAAACTTTTATATAATATAAATAAAATTAGACATTGTATTGCACATGTTAAAATGTCTTCGTAAATTGTAAAATGATCTATAATTGCATTACATTATTTATAATGTATATTTAATGTTTGTTATTTCTGTGTTAATTTTAACAGTATATTTGCATTATTTACTTTCAAAATGAAGAGGTGATTTATGAAGTGTTTAGTTTATAATTGCAATATAGTTTTACTTATTTTCCCAAAAGTTAATAGAATTAGAAAACAAGATTAACTTCCATTGTTAAAATATTAAAGCGATCGTTAAAATTGCATAGAAAGTACACACCATTTAAAAAAAAATTATTCGATAATATCAAATCTTTTGGACGATAATTTATTTGAACAAAATCATCAAAAATTTCATCTCAAAGATTTAACATACAGATTAAAATCAAAAAAAGACTTATTTTAGATCTGAAAGATTTATCCCAAGTATTAATATAACAATTCATTATTTTATTATTTTACAATTATTATCTCCTCCTAACATTTAAACGAGAAAATTGAGATTAGATTCGGACTTAGTGACCTGTAAAATTTTATAATATCAAGTTACTTATGAATTGGAAAATAGATTTTCTTAGGCATGAAAACTACAATGTCTATAATGGAATTGAATTGTAACTCTCTATATTGTTTAGAAATTTCAATGTAGGCTTTGCCGCTTTATCCTTTTAATGCTTATAATGTTATTTTAACACTAAGGACTTTTGTAAATATAAAAAATGAATGTTTTATACATTTGGATCAAATAATTCAAAGGTTGTATTCTAATAAATGTTATCGATTTTTCATCGCAATATATCAAAGATGTTGTTACTTCACATAAAGAGAATAATAATCTTTTACATTGTTATTATTTTATTTTATATTTTAAGTAGAAATTTTGTAAAATAAATAAACCAGTTATACTGGCTGTTAGTTTTATGCAGTATTGACTAGCCAATATGTTATCACGTTCAAGGTGCTTCAATTACAAATAAGATAGTAATTTAATAAAATATGATATAGAGTACATGCTGTGAATCCTAACTTCGTAAAATCAACAACGTTCTAATTTTATATTACCATCATCGTTATAATGCAGAACTCTAGTCATTCCACAAGACTGGTATCGTTTTTAATTATTTCAATTAAAATCCAAAACCAATTAATCATCAGAACCTGGTAATGAATTTAAAATCCGATTGGTGAAAAAGTGATCCAAGCGAAGACCAAAAATTTACTATCAACTAGCAATCTATTTCGAAACATCAATAAAATACACAATAACTATCAATAAAGTACATCATTTTGTAGATAAAAAAGAAAATAATGGAAACAATGCTCTAAAAATTCTTAATATTTTTAAATAAAATGTATTTGCTTGTATAATTTAAAACAATATATCTTTAATTAATAAAATAATTTCTTATCGATTAATAGATGAATTATACTCCAGCAAGTAATAAAAAAACAAATAAAAATTAGATTTAGTAATTGATGTGTGTATATAGTTTTCGGTTGTTACTGTGGCATTGAATGTTTGATTTATAATATTCAATTAACGTGCCTTTGAGATTAGATCTGAAACAATAATATTTAAAATTGCAATCGGCTAATACGGAACAATAAACATTTCAACCATGTTCCACACTAATGAAGTATTACGCATGAAGTTCCAAACAGAAACGCAGTACTGCACTGAGGGAACTCCCAAACAATTATGGCGTGGCACTTGTCATTCTGTTTTGGTGAGATTTATATCCCACACGATCGAAAATATATTTTCAAAATATATATAAAATATATTTTCCTGAAAAAAATATATTTCCGGCAAGAAATTATATAAATGGCATATATTTTTTATATATTTTCTAAAATATATGTGTAAAAATATATATA
>JABFPJ010000528.1:0-38892 GCA_022817425.1 Gryon sp. ZL-2020 | reverse complement strand
TACACTTAAAAAAATATATTGGAAGCACAGTAATAATTCTACCTAGCAATGTAGGTATACTGGATATCCAAAGTGTATACAAGCATTATGGTATACCTATGATAGGAATACAATTATTTTGGAGTAAATATTCCTATAAAATGTATATGTTTTCCCAAAGCAAAAATATTATTATATCAATTCATTTGAGCATATTGTCAACGTCAATCACAAGTAACTTAAAACATACAGATAATAATTAAGTAACCAAATGAGAACACGAAAAATAAATTGCAAAATGTTAATTAACTATAAATAAAAATAATATGTATTATTAGGAAATAAAAAGAATGCATTAAAAAATTGATAACATATAAATAAAAGAAAAATACAATTTTTAATACATGAATAAATATAAATAATTTGACATAAACTCAAAATCTATAAATAAAATTAAAAATAATTTTTTCTTACAAAAAATGTCATTTATTGTAATTAATAATCAAATAAATATTTTTTATGTATACGTGATTACTTAAATGACAAACAAAATAAAGAAAATAATTTTATATAATAAAATAAAAATATACTTTTTATTTTGTGTACATAAAAATAATTTGAATTAGAATAATTATTGTTTCCTCATTCTTATTTTAATAAGTTTTTTAAATTATTATATACTTACACATTATCTGTTCATTAAAATAATTTCATTAGCTGGAAAATAAATACAGGAATTTACCTATTTTAACAGTACGTATACCTGTCGGAGGTATACTGTCTCAAGTTTGACAGTTAAATTGATATATTTATTATGAATATTGTGTATACCTTTTGCTAGGTAAAATTTTTATTTTCTATAAGTATATTGAAATAGAAATAATCGTTTTACTGGTAAGCTTATATATTTTTTTGAGTGCATTATAAATAAAATGAATTTTACTTAAAAATGTGTTTGTTAAATATTAGATATAATAAATATTTACATAAGAAAGAAAGTTACATCACTTTTTTTGTCATTTTTTAATATTATTTGTAACAATCTTCCGAATATATTTTGAACACTAGTTTGCCATTTTTATTTGGCATAATTTGATGAAATTGTCGAGTCAGTTGAATCGTTTTCGCGATTGCATATCGAGGAGCTAATTTTTTTTCATTTGCTTTATGTTCCTCTGTAGTACAAAATTCAAAATCTTCTTCTGCATATTTATTCTTCTGCATACTTGCTTTTTAAGCATGTCTTTTTATACTTCCACCTAGGCCATCGCTAGCTCTCTTGCCATGCGAAGTCGCGAGAATGATTGGATAGTTGATTTTTATTTATATTAATATTCTTAATACGCCGTAGGCAGAATTTCATAGGGTACCAAAATTTTCTTTCACCATATGATTCCTTACTTAATGAAGATTAATACTGTTTTTTTTAATTTTTTTTAAAGCCATTGAGAACATTAAAATTTGTTTATTTGTTTATAAGAAAACAAGTTTTTTTGCAATAAAAATATTTTTTCACAAATTCTATATTTTTAATCGATTATTTACAGTTTTTTAGATAAAAAATAATGATAATATTTTTTTTAATAATTATTTATATAAGTTTCGCGAATTTTTTAAAGAAAATAGGGCTTAAAAGTGTATTTGTTTATAACATTGAGAGTAATTTTTATTATTTAAAAAAATTCGGGAATTTTTCATATTTCAATATATACTAAATATTTATTGTAAAACATTCGAATTTTATAACATTTTGGTTTTTCAGGGGGCCACTTCGTAAATTCTTACTCCTAGAGGTAGCAAAATGAGTATGTTGTTATTGATGTAATAGAATTTAGAATTAGAATTTGGAGGACTTTAATAAAAAGTTGGAATTTACATATTGGCGAGATAAATTTAAGTTGCAATAACTGTTTTATTGTAACTTGAATTTTATTATCAAGCAAGTGAACTGTTTAAAATACTTTGTTTATAAGAAATCGAACAATTAATTGCTATCAAACTATAATGTAAAAGTTAAGAAAAACTTTTTTAACTACTTTCTTAATAAAGCATCATTTTTTAGTACTATTAATTTAATATAAAAGTTCATTCTTCGATTTTATTTATTTTTTACATTTTATTCTGAAGTTTGTTAAAAAAATATTTTACTGTTTTTTATTTATTTTATTTATTGTGTACAAATGCGTAATGGTCATAAGCCTTGTATTTGAAATACACATGAAAAATATTGTTCATGTGCATTTTGCATACTGTAAAAGATTTGTCTTGATAAAGACGAGCTTTTAAAGACTCCAAATGCAATGTATAGCAATAATACACATATAAAAGTTTATAATTTATAAAGTTTCAATTCTTTCTTTGACTTCTATCTTTGAGTTCTTGTGTAAAAAAAGATGTATATTTTGAAATTTAAGGTAACAGGTCAGAGATAAAAGAATGATTCTTTTAAGTTTGTCGTAAAAAATGTCTATAAACAGAACAATTAAATTTTGCGAATGTAAACTGGTGGTAAAATTCAATAAATATTAAGAACGTTCATTTTGTTAATTTTTAATTAACGGTTTTCGAGTGAACATTATTTGCTAACCAAATTTCGAAAATCGAGCAAACGAATGGAAATTGGTTATCCACATTTTATTGCTTTTCCTTGTTTATCAATTCCGAGATGATTACATGTTACATAACATTTATACATCACACATCAATCAGTCAATTGGTCATAAAACAAACAACATGAAATAAACAAAATTATGCGGTGAAAAATGAAAATGAAAATTATCATAGAATGAATTGAATCCCACACGGACGAAAATATATTTCTCAAAATATATTTGAAATATATAATTTCTTGCCGTTTTACGTATAAAAAATATATATTCTATATATTTTTTTATATATTTTATATATATTTTTACACATATATTTTAGAAAATATATAAAAAGTATATGCCATTTATATAATTTCTTGCCGGAAATATATTTTTTTCAGGAAAATATATTTTATATATATTTTGAAAATATATTTTCGATCGTGTGGGATATTCCGACGTGATAACAAATAATAATCATTATTTGGTAATAATATTAGGAATAGTAAGAAACTGACATTAATCAAAAAATAATTTCTTAATTTAAAGTTTTATATGACCTAAAATATGGTAACGTTTATAATTTATATTGACTATCATCAGATCTACTTCGGGGTGTGTTCGGATAAATTTAAGCTTAGTTCGGAAATCATCGGTTATATTCAGATTCAATTCAGACATACCCTAACGGAAGAAAATATATTTCGAAATATATGCAAAAATATATGTGAATATGTGCACATATATTTTCGGCAAAAAGTTATATATTTAATATATATTTCAAATATATTTCTGAAATATATTTGTAAAAATATAAGTAAAAATATATTTGTAAAATATATACAAAAATATATTTACATATAAAAAAATATATGTGAATTATATTTTCAAATATATTTTAGCGACAAAAAGTTATATATTTTAACATATATTTTGACTTAAATTTTTTTCCGTACGAGATAATCAGTATGTTCGAACTAAGTTCGGGTGTAATCGCGTATATTCGATCTAAATCGTGAGTCATTTGAAAAGAAATGTTTTTCATATAACTTATAATATAGTCATAAACTTATGTTTATGGTAACATGAAATTATGTAACTACTAAATGTATTTCTGTGTAATTTTCAGAAATAAACGCTGTTTTACAAGATATCTTCTCTCCGTATAACAATCTAGGTAATGTTTAATTGATTTAATACAATCTTGCCTTTAACCTACTTTAACATTGTTTTTAGCAGCAGATATCGCTTTGTTTCTGCAAATTATCTTAAGGGAGATAATAAACGTTGAATAAACATTGAAATGCAATTACGTTAATTTGATTATAAAACATTTTGTAAAAATATTAAGTATTTTTCTTAGTTTATATATATAATGCAGTTAAAGATTTATATCCATAATCTGAGAAAAATATATATAAGAAATTTTTATATATGTTTAAACATTTTTAAGATTATAATGAATTTCATAAATTTGATAACTTTTCAGCAATTTCATTAGTTTGGTTTTGAAGTTCTAAGTAGAATCCGTCAAAATTAATTTTAAAACTGTATCGTTAAAATTAATGTAACAGACAAAGTTAAAAATAGTTACCAAGACATTGAATACTATTATAAATGATACAAATTAATGTACAACCTTGTTATTTCTTTTACAATTCAACACTCATTCGCTTTAATAGAACAAAAAGTATATAAATTACTGGGATATTAACTTATTCAAGACGGTTCTTATATAAGTTTAAGCAGATAAATACTTTAGTTTATTACTAAATCTGTTGATCATTCTTTACATACACACAAATATTTCTTCAGATTAAATTCTTCTTCAATGAATTTTGTTATGCTTTTAGGGGAAAAATAAATTATTTTAACGTAAAATCAATAGAAGGGTGAACTAAAGTAATTCTTTTCATCTGATTGAATTCAAAGCCAAACGCCGTGACAGTTATATATTTTTTTCTTCCTTCACGTTTATTTACCATTGCATAATTCACGCCGGATTGAATACAAATTAAACAGATTTATCTGTATATATATTGCATCAGTGAACTTTTGTTCCATCAAATTTATGGGTTTGTAATGTTACTAAAATATTTTTCATTTAAAAAAGAATGCTGTTGCAGTTGAGTTGAAATAGATATCCGAATTCCAGTTTGATAAAATCGGTTCTTTATCGAACAATTAGTGTCAGAGGATATAAAAAAACGAGAATCATATTTTAAAATCACTCATATTATAAAAAATATTATTTAAAAAAAAGTTAACTGTTTTTGAAATGTAAAAACAGTTTTGAGATATTGGATATGTAACCGATCAATAATTTTTTCTAGTCAAAATGAAAGTAAATGAAAAAAGAGTAAAACCAAAACACATGGGAATTGCGCAATGCTCACCATCAAATGTACATTTTTGCTTGAAATCGCTTCTTAGAAATATATCAAATGCATTGATATATGATATATTATGCATTGGAACGAACATTACATTTCATTTGTGAATTTTCTGAAAAGTACTTGTTATTTGACATTCCAAGATACTACTTGTGTGATTCAGAGTGATTAAAAATACATTTGTTCGTTCAAAAAATACATTCTTGAATACATTGAACATTTTTCCTCAATATACTTGTGTTATGCAATTTTTATTAATATATACAACATTTGAGAAAAATAATACTTTTCTTCCGTTATTTAATAATAAATACGACATCATTAATTGTAAATAATAATTAATTATTATCAACGTATAATACTATTTGAGATTCCATTAATAATCATAAATCTTCATTATTTTCTTGTTATTAAATCTTTCCTCATTATTACATTTTCATTATTAGTTTCGTTAGTTGAATGAAATTAGAACAGACAACTAATGACTTATATATATAAACAGCAGATGCTAAAAATGTTCTAACACAATTCTATAATTACATTTAGTTTGACTTTTTGTTGAGTTTTGAGTTTACATCTTTACATTTAAATTACACATTGATACATTTTCTACGATATTTTTAAACATTCCACTATTTAAGTGTCGTAAGATACTCAAAATATAGGTCGGTAAAAATTCTGTCGGATATCTAATCTGATATTCATTCATATTTTATACGTACTCAAAACAATTGTTAATGTCAAAATGTTATTAACATATAATACTATTAAAATAATAAAAGTTTTGCTATAATCAATAATTTGCATAATCATATTATCCTGGCATTAAGGTTTGTTGAAAAGTTTATTTATATGTCAACATTCAATTGAAATGTCTTTTTTGTTATATATAAAAAGAGTTTCAACTTTTAAATTAAAGTTTTTCAGAAAAACAATTAATTTTATATGAAAATTCCTAACGCAAAGGGGTTATTGTACGCGCTGCGTATAAAATTGGTATTCCACGAATAAAAAGATCTTTTTTGTTTTCGCAAAAGTGAATATCCCACGACAAATGATTTAACTATAGTATTTCAATCAAGATAAGCTTTTTATGTTTCTACCTGGGTTATAAGACGAAAGCGCAAATTAGGATTTTTTCCGTACATCATTTGCGCAACCAGTAAAAACATCAAAAGCGCACTTGGTAAAGTTATCATAAGCGCACATGAGTTTTTTTTAATGCATTTAATATAATGCAACAAAGCTTCCGGTAAAGACGTTGGATTTGGTAGCAAAAGATTTCTTCTCGTACGATACATAGATTGTTTGACATGCTGGATATCGTTCATGTCAATATTACTAAAATCTTTCAATATTAAGGCCAAGTCCAAGTCTTGATTACCGACATTACAGATTTTTATATGATTTAATGAATAATAAAAATTAACTTTAAGGACCAGAGCGAGATTTTTTCACTTTTTTTACTTACTTTAACACTAGAACTACCGGCTTTTGCGTATACCTAGAATACGTCAATTTGAGGTATCAATAATTTTTGAGTTATATAATATCCCGAATCAAAAAATTGGATTTCCTAAGGTATCCCTGAGGTATATTTCAGAGAGGGATCCCTGGGACATATCTTAGACCAGAAAATCGGAATGTCTTAGACACTGCATCGTTATGTCGGAGACATCTATCTAAAAAATCATATTTTAATTGATTAAAAATACTGAAGGACGTCGGAGACATAATTGCGACATCCGTGAGACATAATTTTGAACTTTTCAGGTATATTGGTGAAAATTCAATTTACTTTTCTAAAGAAGCGTGATATATCTCAAGAATGTTGTCGGTATACCGAAGATATGTTTAAGACATTTTTGAGAAATATCTTTAATACATTATTATTTGTTTTAATGAAAATAAGAAGAAATATGTGAGACATGTCTCAGACATTATGTAGATGTTTAGCATGATATCGAAAATATCATGCTACATCAGGCGATATATGAAACTGTAGAAATGTTTACGAGAGTCCTCGGACATTACCTCTCTGAAATATACCTCAGGAATACTTTAGGAAATCTAGTTTTTTGATTCGAGATAATTTTGTGAAATATTTTCATAATTATCATTATATTTGACTATTTAATGACTAATTGGTATATTAAAATTGACTTACTTAAATAAATATATTATTTGAATAAGTCTTATTTATATAAATATAAATGTTAATAAATAATCAGAATATACATATTACAATATACATTTTACAATACAACTAGTTATCATAAAATTTGAAATCAAAACTTGTATTATTTTTAATATATATATTAACCCTTTTCTATCACAAATCATTAAGCAATATGAAAACAATGTTGAAACAATGTAGCGGCGCGCGCGCCTGAAGCAGGTTGAAACGACGCGAATTCTATGTAATAATCGATTAGAAGTTTAAATAATTGTGCAATTAACATTATTTTCTGACTTTATCGATTGATTTATTGATAAAACAAAAAATAAAAAAGTGGATAAAATATATGTATGTATAATGCAAGTATAAACATTTTTTCTCGATTTAGTCTTTATTTTTATAAACAATTGAATAAAATATTCTGTATATTTAAACAAAAAGATCAAATCTTTTTATACATCAATATATACTAAAAATTATGATTACTACCAATAAAAACATTCAATTACGAAATTACGTCAAATTGACGTATCGGTAGTTCTAGGTAGACAATTAATTTATTGCAAAAATAATTACTCGGGTGAAAAATGGAATATACCATCTTACAGTACATAAACAATAATGAAAAGTCATCAAGCGAGAAATTTGTTTACCACATTTTAACGAAATGACAGCCTATCGAATCTCAAAATACGTCAAATGACATCGTCGGTAGTTCTAGTGTTAATCAATACAGAATGTGATTTAATAATTTAATCTGTATTTACATTTTTTGGAAAATTCAGTTGTGCTTTTGATTACTTATGTGTGCGCTTTTGAGTATTTTTGATTTGCGCTTATGATGATATTGCATGTGCGCTTATGATGACAAAAATAGGTCATTTTGCGCTTTTGTAAATCACCGTCTACCTGTTGTAGATATTTCTACGTAATTTTATCTAAGTGCTAGAATTCGATATGTAAAACATTAAATACTCGTTCTTTATTGCGATTTTTGTACTTGCAACTGATATTTTAATTATGTTTGCTTTCTTTCAATTTCAGAAAGAAATTTATTCATCAAACACGCAATATATACAACAAACTTTAGATTGAAACAAACACTAGTAACGTATTTCTTTTCTACACTTTTACGTCTCATGTAATTAATTCAATATAAAACCTTTTTAACTAAATTGAACACTAAATGAAAAAACTGTCTCAACAATTTAATGTATTTTTAGTCAATTGTTTTATAATAATTTTGTTATTATTAGAAGTAAGGTATAAAACTCACCATTTTCGATATTAAGTTCAATAGCAGTTTTGTAAGTTGGTTTAGTGAAATCACTCGTGTCTTGGGCTTGTAGCAACAGCTGATGCGAAGTTCTCGAATGAGATCTTAAGGTAGATATTCGATGTTGGTGAATACTGTTTAGAACTGGATTGCTCGAAGCTTTGCTTAGAGCTTCTTTTTGTCGTACTGCTTCTT
Organism: Gryon sp. ZL-2020; assembly: GCA_022817425.1. Classification (NCBI taxonomy): domain Eukaryota; kingdom Metazoa; phylum Arthropoda; class Insecta; order Hymenoptera; family Scelionidae; genus Gryon; species Gryon sp. ZL-2020. The sequence goes on along the minus strand of JABFPJ010000528.1, from coordinate 30,282 downwards.
TGTAGATTTTATAGTACATTATAACCATCACCACTCCAGGAATCCAAAACGATACCGAGGAACTTATTATGGCATATGCTCGATTCACAATAAACACACACACCTATTCAAATCAACGTATATTCAATTTCAAGAAAATACTTTTTAAGCAATAATATTTTTCCACTTTTATTCAACTAAAATTTTCAATTCCAGTCAGTTGAATAAATTTGTATATACTGTTATTTAAAAAATGTTTATATTTCATTTTTGCGTTATATGAAAAATTGTATTAAAAAATATTTAAATTTCATTTTAATCTTGAAATGTTGTTTTCCACTAAATTCATATCAATCGACATCATCTGCGTCAAGTGTCAATAACTATTCAACCAATGTCATCTTCATTAGTGTTACACTTGGGATGCAAAGCATCAATAAAATAACATAACTTTCGATTAGATCTAATACTGAATTATATATAGGCAAATTGATTGTACATGTTACGAATCATTTTAAACAAGAACACCAAATGGAGAAGCTAAATTAGATACATTTAAACATGGAATTGCATTCGTACTATTCAATTTCCTTAATCGCGACTGTGAATTAGTAAAAATTAAAAATTTAATTAACAAGAACTTGCTTTAAAGTTTGTCTTCCATTTCATTATCCGTTCTAATTAATTTTCAAATTCATTTTTCAGCATATTTTCTGCTTAATGAAGGAATCGGAATATGAGAATATGTAAATGCCTTTTTAATATGTTTTTATTTCATTATATATTATTATATATAAATAATATTAATCATATTAAAATGAATTTAACAATATAAATATATATCTTGTAAATAGTGAGTACCCATAATACTTTACGTAATTTAGCTAAGAATTGGTAGTCTTCATTCAATTTTACAAGCATTGTTTTCTATAAAAAACCCGATTAAAATGACAATGGGTTTGTATACTTATTCATTCATCGTAAAGGTTTCTCTATTCAAGAAATTAAAAGTCACTCGTATTTTGAGTACAAATTACAATTTGCAAATATTAAAGTAACATACATATACATATAAGAAAAAAACATCAAAGTGTTTGAATTTAAATATTTTTTAATACAATTTTTATTAATTTTGAGAAATTTAATAATCAAAAACACTACCTCTGGATTTTCAGTGAGAAGTTGCAAATTTTTCTCGGTAGTATACCAGCCCAAAAAAATGGGTATAAAGCTGATAAGTGCTGGCAAGATCCAGGCACTACTTAACATAAGTGTAACAGTAAGTCTTCTCATGATTGTGGGATATTCCAAGGGCCGAATGATAGCATAATATCGATCAACGCTGATGCAACATAGATGCAAGATGGACGCCGTGGAGAAGTAGACGTCCAAGGAATTCCAAACGTCGCACATAAACCGACCGAACATCCAACGACCCGACAACTCGACTGATGCGTTGAAGGTCATCGCACAAATGGCCACCAAAAGATCGGCGGTGGCCAAACTTACGACGTATCGATTGGTCGGCACTCGAAGTTTGCGATGTCGTCTTACACTGGCAATCACCAGAGTGTTGCCTAATATTGCGGTTACAATGATGCTAATGAAAATGACTCCTTTGAGCACCGTACTTGGTGACACATTTTGGCCCTCCGTGCACGGACCAATCGCATCCACCAGACTAATGTTGGCCTCCTCGAGGGCTCGATTGAAGTCCCCATGAGGCGGCTCACTGACTTCCATTCCTCGTGTTCATATTAATTGCAACCTTGGAACTCGCTCGTGGTTCCAAGTGCTCCTCCGTCCGAGTGCATCGCTCGGTTCCGGGGATTAACGCGTCACTTTAACCACTAAATCCGACTTATCAAACGTAACCAAACTGCATAATTTTCCTTTCAGCTTACCAGTGCTTTTCATCTTCACTGTGGATGATATCTTTAAGACAATGGAGAGATGTTTTAGTGCGAACGAAACTAACAAGAGTTTTATCTGCTTTTTATGAAGTCATTAAATAGCTTTTCTGAGTGTAATGTCTAGTTTCAAAATAATTTATAAACATTAATTGTTTAATGTTTATAAATTGAACTTTTGTAATTACTAAGAAAAACTATACAAAATTAGTCAAAAAGATAGTTCGGAACGGAATCCTTTCGTCACGAAAATAATATCTCTCCAAAAGTGGATAATGGATTTGAGGAAGCATGCTACTTAGTAGTTTAGTCTAAAGCGAGATAAGAAAGTTTTGCTTCTGACAATTTTAGTTAGTTTTTTGTTTCTTTTTATCTTTCCCTTCATGCTGAATGGTTTCTAAAGTTTGAAAAAATTTAAATGAATTATATCAAAAGATAGTTATTATTCGAAATAATTTCATATTATCTAATATAAACTTGACTTGGTTTACTGTAAAAATAAATTTGATGAATATTTACTTTTAATTCTTGAAACTAAAGTTTGCTGATTTATCAAAATATTTTCCAGAATATAAAGAAAATTTGCGTTTCAATTATTTAATATCCTGTGTTGACTATTATATTTATCATAAAATTCAATTATCTTAGAACATATATTTGAATATACAAAAACTGACCTTCTGAAAACATTTTTCTATAATATGCTTAAAGTAAAAGTATCTAAGATACTTTTTTATATTTTTTTAAATGTTCTTATTTTTTATATCGTATATTATATTATATGTTTATATTATATTTTATATTATGTTTATATTATATTTATGTTATATTATAATTTTTAATTAACATGTTAAATAAATATTTTATATACTCATTCGGAGATTTGGTGTTTAATTAAATTAATCTATTTTTATACAAATATTTTTATTAATTAAAAATATCAACCATTTATTCTCATTGACGTTCAATTTCCTGCAACAAGCTCGAATAATTATAAAATTTTATCGTTTTGTCTTGAGATAAAAGTGTCTTCATCGAAATGTTAAATGAAGAGTCTATTTATAGTTTGAAATTCTATTTTTGATGAATGCATCTTTTCAAGAGGGTAACGCTCGACCGTCTAAATATTTTGTTAAGTGCAAATTAGACGTATATAAAATAATTTGTTAATTTGAACATTTCTACACTGTCATATTTATCTTATCTGCTAATTAAGATCTATCTATTGAGGGGCACATAAAGACTTTATATTTTAATTACAAATTATCTGATTTAACTTTCTTGTGTAGGATGATGTGTGTGTTCATATATGTGTATATACGTCCATATCTACAAACTTGAAATAAAGTCAACGTGACATTCGTGCCAACTTTCGGTATGTTTCAATGCCAAGACGCTTCAAAGGATTCGCTTACAAATTAATAAAGCGAATAAAATCATAATGCAATGTCTAATCATTTTTAATAAGCACAAAAGTATATTTCAATGGTATTTTGATTATCAAACAGATAGACAATAATTTTTCATTCCTAAATCTCTTTGCCTTAAATTTAAATATAATCTACCTAAGAATCAATAAGATTTCATCCGCTTTTGCTTTAAAGTAATGAAAGAGATAAATTTAAATTTTATTGTTGAATGCTTGTTTCTCTTTTAATGCAAATCTAACAAGTTTTACTCAGAAGATTTTGTTGATAAGAAATACAAACTGAAAAGCAAAGATCGATTACTTTGAGAAATCACTACAAATATAATCTACTTCTTCTGCATTATTTGGTTCTCTTTATTTTAACTTCGTTGTTTACACGTAATATAATTTTGTAATGTATTTAAAGAAATAGATAAATATTTTGAAAATATTTATCTATTATTTACGAAGACGAAATTTACAAGACGAAAATATATATCTATTATCTATTATCTATTAAATATTATTTAATGATCGATTATATTTTGATGATTTCTAATAATAAATAAAAAACGAGTATTTATTTTTTAATTTATAAAATGTTATTTATAAGATTCATCTCATATCAGATATAATCACTCTTTATGTAATATAGTTATTGAATTTAAAATAAAATTGGATATTGTATATTAATAAAATAATAATAATTATTATAAAATCCGAATCATTGTCTGTATTAATCTTTATCTTTAAATTCAATTTCATGTAAGCACGTCCATTGTCTTTGTAAATTTGCTACGTACCTATATGAACCCTAGTAAAATTCAAATGTGATATTCCACATTTGATATATGGCCCACATATAGTTTAATTGTGGCATACATAATTAAGTTCTACCTTATGTAGACCATATTTGGCCCTTATTTGTTTGTCTGATACGGCAGTGATATCGGATGTAACGCATGGTATTGTATGGGCCCTTATGAGGCACGCCGTAAAAGGGGCATACCGTAATGAGGACCTGATAGGGCATTGTTATAATTACCATATCATAAATTTAAACAAATCTTTTCAGGCATCCACCTGCAATGCCCTAAATGCATTCCATTTGAGGTCCTTGTCAGGCAATGTGGATGCCTAATAAGGGCCACATTACAGCCTTAACGCAATTTTTTTGTCGGGAAGCATCACAGCAGAATTAGAAGCAGAATAATTAAGATCATTTTTTTTTATTTTAATATTTTTGTTCATTAGGATCAACATTATTTATTCGATTGTATCAACTACGAAACATCATCAATTCAAATTTAATATTGTTACTGTGTTTATTGTTAGTAGGTGAAGATAATGAAAATGTATATTGAATTGACAAATATTTGGTCGCAGGAAATGCAATTTCTATTGTTGAACAACAACGAGACGAGAGTGCTGCAAATGAAATGTAAAATTTCTAACTTATTGAGATTACAAATTTACGCTTAACATTTAAAATTACACAATTTTTAAAGTAATAAATTCTATTCAATGTAACATTTAGATTTCCTTTCTGTACATCTTTCTTTGGAACTGATTTTACATCTGAAAGGTTTTTTAAAATAAACCGACAGAAACGTAATTTTTAATGTTTACTCATTATTACTGATGTTTACTAAGCAACACGGTAAATTTAATGATATTTTCACAATATTTTTTATTTATTTTTTGGCTCAGTGTATATAGGGTAAATGCACCAGTGAATGTTCATTTTAACATTTTTTTTCTTTTATGGCTTTTTTTATTGAAAACTTTATTTAATTCATTCTCAATAATTGAAATTATAATCTTTGTACACTTTTTAGCTAAAATCACAGAAAAAAGAGACAATTTTTTATCATAAACATATATTTTAAGTGAAATAAAGTAAAAACATGCAATTTCACCAGTGAATGTTCACATTCATTATAATGGAGAAGCATTTATAACCTTTTGACTAACACACAATGTTTACAATTTTTTTCGGAATGAACATAAAAATGAAATACAAAGTGTTAAATATCGATTTATTCTCAAAAAGACAGAGAATATTTATATCTATAAATTGCGTTACTATTATTTTGTTATCATTAAAAATTACAATTTTTTCATTACAAACGAACATTCACTGGTGTCAGAATATTCACCGGTGCATTTACCCTATGATGTGGCTGAAGTTTCTTACGTCAAAATATCGAAATATAAATAAATACATTTCTGAAATAACAAAAACCAATAAAGAAAAACATAATTAAAATGTAAAACATTAATAAATACACTGAATTAATAACATTTCAACAAATTAGATCGGGAGAAATAAACAAAAAAAAACAAACAGAATTTTAGTCATACATTGATAATATGATCTAAGCTCAAATTTCCAACTCAATTTGACCGGCTAATTTTCATTTCGGAGTAATGAGCGTTCGGAGAATTGTTAAAAATGTTTAAAACAATAATTCAGAATTAAAACTTTCAAAATTAAAAAGGTGGAAAAACGAAAACGAGTACATGACGTGCAAAATCGCGATTTTACATATAATGCCGAAATTTTGACTATGTTGCACCTTTTTAATTTCTGTGTTGAATATTCAGGGGTGTTTTTTCAAAGGTTCTTAACGTATTCTCAAAAGCTCATCATTTCGAAATGAACCTCGGGCGGTCAAATGAACTAAGAAGACTAAGAAGTAGAAAATATCGCGATTTCACACAATGTCGACATTTTGACTATGTTGACCCCTGACTTGAAATGACTAAATATATATATTTAGTCATTTTAAGTCAGGGGTTTTTTAAAGTGCTTTTCTTACAACTTTCTTAGAAACACCTCTGAATTGTCAGAGCAAAAATAAAAAGGTTGAAACATAGTCAAAATGTGACCATTCTGTGAAATCGCGATTTCGGACTTCTTAGTTCATTTGACCGCCCAAGGTTCATTTCGGACTGATGAGCTTTTGAGAATTCGTTGAGAACCTTTCAAGAAACACCCCTGAATATTCAACGCAAAAATAAAAAAGGTGCAACAATGTCAAAATTTCGGCATTATATGTAAAATCGCGATTTTGCACGTAATGTACTCGTTTTCGTTTTTCCACCTTTTTGATTTTGAAATTTTTAATTCTGAATTATTGTTTTAAATATTTTTAACAATTCTCCAAACGCTCATTACTCCGAAATGAAAATTAGCTGGTCAAATTGAGTTGGAAATTTGAGCTTAGATCATATTATCAATGTATGACTACAATTCTGTTTTTTTTTTATTTCTCCTGATCTAATTCGTTGAAATGTTGGTAATTTAGTGTATTTATTCATGTGTTACATTTTAATTATGTTTTTTTAATTGTTTTTCGTTATTTCAGAAATTCGATATTTTGACGTCAGAAACTTCAGCCACATTATATATTTATATTATTCTGTAATTTTATTCTCACTTATGAAATCAGCAATATTACAAATCATCGGTCCTTACGAAAACTATTCCATTTCAATGTTTTCTATGTTAATTTATATAGCAATTTTTGAAATGGAATAGTCTTCGTAAGGAACGTTGAAATAACAGTGTTACCTTTATTTAGATAGTTTTGTCATTAAAATAAAATTTATAATAATTAATTAATAATAATAATTTTTTTTAAAGTTGTTCAAATAAACTTTTTACATTGGAAATTACATTTCAAAAGTTTTTTTTTCAAAAAAAATATTAGGAAATAAAATAGTTTATAATTAATAAAAGTCTTCATGGGAAAAGAAATTAAATTCTTTTATCTAAAAATGAGAATTTTTAATATTAGAAATTTGATTTTTCATCATAATAAATACGATGCTTTTCCATATAGTAATCAGCTGTCTACTCAGGGTATTGACTAACTGCAATAATAAATGACTTACAATATACAAACTATGAACATTTTTGTTGGATTAAAACAATAAGTTTTTTCGGGGGAAGATATTGACATATTAGTAAATTAGTAACTTTTTATATGCAAATTGTATTAATTTCATTAGAATAAATAATAAAAAAAACTTCGATTAAATTGCTTATTTTGAAATTAAATACTTCATTTCATATGTAATAAATATGAAAAATTCTAATGATCAATAGTAATTGAATAATTTGTATATTTACGTTTAAATTTTGAAAGTTATTTAAAAAAGAAAATTCAATTAAACTAAATGCTGCGTATTAGACATGTTTTACTTGATGATATGTTTATTCAATGAATCAAACAAACTGTCCACATGTATATATATTACATAATAATCTGTTTCAAATACATTTATTCCTATACATTTCATAATTTCAATATTTATATTTCTTTGCTCCGGCATATTTTCTTATATATTGAAAAGCAGTACTATTGTATGTAAATTAAAAAAGAAATCTTTTAATTATGCAAAGAATGATTGAAAAATTCGTATTGAATCAAATTATTTGTGTTAAGGGCCCCTATATATTTTTGTTAATTTTTATTATTATTATTACTATTATTATTATTATTATTTTAATATCTTGCATGTAATAATGTTATTGTATTCTCGAACTAATTATCTTGAACAATGTGAACAATGTGTCTACATGTACGTGTCACATTGTTGCAAATTGGCTTTCCGTACGACTTATACAATCAACACCGAATCTAGGATGTTTGTGCATCTTACAACATTCGATGAAAATATCCGAGTATCGAAGTGACATAATTTTACGATTCAAATAGTCCGTCAAATTAACTTCAAAACGATTTTCGTTGATGATTACATGGAAAGGAGTGATTATTAGGTGCACTTTTTCCGCTCGAAATTACGAGCATTTCCGCATTCCAACGGAGTGGCTAAATTATTTCATAGGTCCAGAATTGCAAAAGGTGCTAATTATTCGTTAGTTATAATTAAGCGTTATTTCCGTTAATCCTTTTGCTTCAATATATCACACACCATGCACGATCTTGATTAGAACACGGCTTGTTATTAAACGTGTACAACTTGAAACTACAGCAAACTTCAGTACTTGTACTGCTGTCTATACCTAATTTCTCAAATTTGTTGACGTATCTCTGATCGTTATTTTACATTAACTATGAATATAGTTTTGTTTCTCTGCAACTTCTATTCGTAATTGCAATATTACGTAAATCAAATTACTCTTTCACATCTATTTGGCACGAATTTCAAATTTTTTCAAATTTGCAATTACAAACCTCATTTAGTTTAATTGGTGATCTGATGAATTTTTATATAGTTTAAATTGACTGATGGCATTAAATGTTACACTAAAAGAAACTTTCTTATTAATTTTACAAGAAAGGATTGTAATGCTGGGATATATGTGTTTATTTGATAAATATATTTAGACTGCTTAGGCATGTCTACACTGTAAATCGATGACGTAAAATTACGATACATTTTACAGAATATATTACGTAAATATTCGATTTTTTTGTTAAAATACGCGTTTTACGAAATATTACGACATTTTCTCGAATAAATCGAAAAATACAAGTTTATCGAAACTAGTGCACAACTGTCTACGTATTTTTTCGATCAATTTGTAATTTTACAAAAACATCGAAAGTGTCATTTTATTAGGTGTCATATTTGTATTTAACAATATCTGGATAATGTAGTAATTTTATTTACCAATGCGCAACGGTTCATATGATAATTACACGTCTTTAATGATTTGTTTCGTTTTGTATTAACGGACTGAATGGATCTAATTAATAATAGAAAAATCATTTTCTATTATTTTTATATCTTTAATCAAAACAATACTAAAAGTATACAACTAATAAGCAAATATATAAATTAACATAACTCAGAAAACATTTGTATAAATTTCATTTAATCATGTTTTGTATATAATCTCATATATATCTCTTTAAATAATATTTTTAACGTTTTTTTTACTTATTTGTTTAATTACTGCAAGTTGCAGTGATCAAATTGACAGATAAGATGAGTCAAAATTATATTTGACATAACCTTGAATTGTGCTGTCGAAACAAAAGTAAAATTACGATTGTTTCGTAAAATTTCTTTAGTATAGTGTTCGTCGAAAATGGGATTTTACATGTTTTTCGTATTAATTCATCAAAAATTTACGGCAATTGAAATGCGTAATATATTACGTAATTTTACTGAATTGGATTTACAGTGTATAGAATTTCTATATATTTTTATTTTATGACAGTAAAAGTATTACCAAACAGTATAGTAAAATTTATGTATGAAAACAAATGAATAAGCAGAAGTCGTATCTCCAATATGACGTTAGCCACTGTTTATGTTTCAGTGGATCAGTGGCTACGCGCGGCGATTCAAAATTATGAGGACGGCGGTTCAATTCTTATCAACACCCCCAAAGCTTTGTTGTGCTTACATTTAAATTACTTTCGAATTCAATAGAAATTATTTGTGTCATTATATCCATGATATAAAAATAAAATGACTTATTTTCACATTTATATAAAAATAATAAGCAATAATAAGAATTATAAAAAATTTGTTCAAAATTAATATGAATAATAATAAATTACAATACCGTAGTTTTAAACTAATTATTATATCCCAATGCTTTAATATAGCATTGTAAAGTTGAACCACCGTAATATAAAAAAATAAAAGAAATTTATTTTTTTATATACTTTTTTTCAGTGTACAAGAATGATAAATTATAATAAAATTGTTAATAATAGCAGTAATTTAAGGAATTAAACACTAGTTTAAAAATGAACTGGCCATTTTTAATCGGCTGTATGAACATCGTCAAAATTTGCATCCCACTTTAAATTCTATTTTTGAACTTGTAACAGTTAATTTCATCAAAATGACAAAGTCTAGTACACTTAAATTCTATTTAGAAACATATTTGCGCTGCAATATTTACGTTTGAAAATGCTTAACTTCTTGAAATACAATTTGCAATCTGATTTTCTCAATGACTGGTTACAAAATCATTTACACAACAGTGCAATAAAAAACGAATCATCAGAAACAATTCACTATTGTCTGTCCGAATGAAACTGTTTATTCAATGAATTCATCGTTTCGGATCGCCTGGCATGAGCAAACAAACAAAACTATTTTTTTTGTTTCATTTTAAATAGTAGGAGTGTGTGTTTGTGTGTGTGAGTGTGTTTCAAGATTATTGTCACGCGTGGTGGATTCTATATAAGCAGAACAACACCGCACAATATTTCAATGTCCGTGTCGCCGATGTGATCGTGGCGAAATAAGCGACAACTTTGGCAGCACTTGGTGTCGCTGATAAATGCCCGCATCTTTCATTCCGTATGATTTATCCAGCGCGTCTACGAATACGTGAAATGCGCTTCCTTCTCCAAATATATGTCAACCTTGTGGAAAACCACGTACTTACAGACATTAATCCAAGTAGTATTTTCGTCTAGCATTAATAAAGTTATTAATAATTTTTTTGTAAAGTATCTCAACAGAAAAAGTATATAGTTAAGAAACGCTCTTTATGTTATGACACTATCAAATTCATTTTATTTGATACTATAAAGCGTACTTGATAGTTACTAGACAGTCACTAGACGTTGAATTTTAATGTACTAGAAAACATTATTTTTCTAAATAATGTTTTCTATAATAAACTTGTAATTTCATTTAAACTTTAAGTTTCTTAAAATATTGTATTAAGTTTCTTGTTTTTAATTTATGTTGAAATATCGAAAACAGCTGAAAATGTGTTCTAAAGTATCACAGAGTTGTTATTTTATATATTCATTTTGAATAAGAACTTATCTATCAGAAATATGTCAGTCTAACGAAGCAGAAGTGATAATTACTAAACTAGCCATTAATTCAATAAATGCTTCTAATTATTACTAATAATTATTATAATTTGTATTTTTACTAGTATTATTGTTATCATCATAAATTCAGTTTTGTATGTTTACTTTTTGAATATAAATTTATAAATATACACAGGCAAAAATAGAACGACAATTCACATCGTTTTAAATAGTATTATGCATTTGTCATCCAAAATTCATCAAGTTTTCCAGTGAAAAACAGAAAAATGGAAATTATTATTGTTTTTCAAAATAAAATTTGAAGATTGATTTTGATTTTCAATGAAAATTATAAAACAGTCATATTATTAAAATAACTTAGTTAAATGAAAAATAGTAAATATTTCTAAACAATTATTATTTAAAAATATTTTTTGAAATTTTGTTGATGAAACAAAATTTCATTTTTGCAATATTTTTACCTAATTTGTAGATAATGCTGTAAAACTTTGTAGAAACTAAACTAAGTTTCATTATATGTCAATAATATCTACTTTCTGTACGACTTCACTCAAATAAATCAGTGACAAGTTAAACTATAGAAATACCAAATCAGCTTTTTTAGTAACTTTAGACTTTTCTATTTATAAGATCGTCTAGCCATAAATTAATTATAGTAACTAAAAAAACTGTACAAAGTTGAATAAAAAGATGTTGTATTGCCGAAATTTGTGTTTATTTATTATATATATATATATATATATTTAATCTGACATCATTACATCAGGCTTAATTGTGTTCATCCGGAAACTCAAAGTGTCAAACGCGACATTCGGGTATCATAGTCGATGCTTCATTATACGAATGCATTTTCCCAAGGTCGTCATTAAATCATGACATGACGAACGTCTGATTGCAGTTACATTTGCTGATGCGCGACATCAGCGTCTTCTCACACTTCGAAGAAGCTTATTTTGCCTCGATGACAAACTCGACAAATATTTGTTTACTTTTATTAACTCAACTGAATTTGCGATTCCACGAAAGAAATCAACAAAAGACTGTGTCTTTGATGTCACAAATATTGTATATGCTTTTCGTCAAATAATTCATTGCTGCCTTGTGTTTGTGTTTGACGGATCAAATGTAGTTCACCATCACGAGACAAAAATACATGATCCTGTATTAAGAAAGCAGTGTGTTCTTCTTTTAAGCAGTGTGTTATTTTCGTGCGATTTATGTTAAAAAGCGTAGATTGAGAAATAAGACATTGCAGATTTGTCTTTATTTCAACTCGGAAAAAAGTGCATCAATAGAAATAAAGATTTGAAAGTAATACATAGAGTACTACATTGTAATTCTGCACATGGTAACCTTTAATTATATGTTACTTTAATAATACAAACAAAAATTACATTTACAATGTAAAATGGCAATGTAAAAATAACACATAACTTTATTTTTTTAATGGAAATATCAAACTGTACATTCAAATATGTTTCTTTCAATTTCCATGTATGAATATTTAGCTATGAGATGAAATTAAAATATAATTTAAAAGCAATTACTTGTAAATATTTGTAACAAAAAATGTTATAAATTTAATCTTACAAATATTTATAAATAAGGAAATTTATGTTATTGAAACACGATATAAAATATCGTAAGAAATATATAATTATGTTTTGTAATATAAACTTTCTACTTTTATGAAATAATGTTATTAAACAAAAGTTATTTATTATTATATTTTAATTAAAAATGCGAGTGTATATTAAATGCAAATATAATTAAAAATTACAAAATAATTATAATTATTCCATATTAAACATTTGCAAAATAATAATTCATTATTATGATGCAGATTAATTAATTTCATTAAGAAATTAAAAATAAATTAATGTAATTCTACAACTGATCTTCCACTTAAGATAAAAGTTGAAAAAAGTGATTTTATTTTACAGTTCATATTTATATAATACTTTCAATAATAAAAAATAAAGTTTTATTTTTTTTTGACGTTAGATTTCAATTACTATCTCCTAAAAACAAAAGCATGATACAAATTCATATTTATTGCATTATCATATTTTGAAGATATACACACAAAAAACAAGTTTTCGTTACTCAGCCATGGAAAACGCACTTTTCACTCCTAGGAGGAAATCGAAAAGTGTTTTTTTCCTTCCCTCGTAACGAACAAATATAGTTCATACCATGGGAGACAAACAGAAATCTCTTCCTCGTGCGATTACAAACCTCGCCTTCGGCTCGGATTGTAAATTTCGCGAATTTTTGTTTTTGTCTCCCTTGATATGAAATATACTATTTTTTTGTACTTGGCCAGAGACACTACCGTGTTTCTTGATAATTTATCGATATTTGTTTGCAGTTATCACAAATTGGTGTATTATTATACAGATTTTGTTCAATATAGCGAATGAAGTAATCGGGTTTCATCATTTCGGTGAATAATTTCCAAGAAAAAAATGGCTTATAATAATAATGTGTTTTTTGTGATATTGATCTACTTATGAATGTTCATGAATCACTACAATATATACATTTTAACTATAAATTATTATATGCACAATTGTTATTAATATTTCATGTTTCAAATTTTCCATTATATAAATTGTTGTGAAAAATATCCAACTAAATATAAAATTTAATTTTATCAAAATTTCCTTACTCAAATTTGTGTTTGGATCTACAATTTATGTACACTTTTTGAAAACAATAAAGTATAATTTGTACACTCGAACCTCGCGAAGTGCATAATTGCGGGACCAGAGTTACTCGCGACTTGCACAAGCAAACCCAATGGGAAAGGAACAACTGTTCCAAGTCTGGTACAGTACTGGTCTACTGACAGAATGCGTTACCAGTATCAAGCCTATTCCGGTCCGTATGTTAAGTCTGTCAATTTCCCATAGGGAAATTACACATGTTAAAGCTCAATTTTATGCATTGCGCGAGTTGCAACTTGTGCACTACGCGAGGTTTGTGGACTACGCGAATATGCACTACGCTGGGTTCAAGTGTAGTTATATTTTCTATTAAAAAATTTTTTCAAGATTTATAGACCTTGGAAGTGTAAATATTCGACTTTTCGGAGAATGTTTGTTTTTGCATTGTTTGTTAGTTTTGTAAATTGTAAGAAAGACGTTAGATTTGAAAGCGATGTTTATTTATTGGATCTTTGAAATATTATTCAGAAAATCTTCAATATTTATCTATCGAGATATATTCATGTAGAAATATTTTTACTGAGTATGCTTGAAATCTTCAAAATATAGATTACATTCATACATTCAAATCAATTTTGCAAAAATTTACCGAAACTTAAAGTGGTTCTCTATTTAGTTTTTATTATACGGTTAAAATACAACTAAAATATTTGAAATATATTGAACGAAATGAAATCATTTTAAATTATAAAATGCACATAATTTTCATATAATATTAATGCAATTATAATTTGTTGTAAATGTTGGAATTCATGAGAAATCTGTAATGGAATTTTTTTATGTATTGTGATTATTTAACAAGACACATTAAACATATTTTACGTAATTATATTTGTTTTGTTTAATTTCAGTGCATCTTGCATAGAAGCAGAAATGAATAATAATAATAATAACACAAAGACTATTTAAGACAGATTATAATGCACTTAATATAGACTTTATTTTAAACTGTTTTCAATGTTTGTTTATGTTCTAAGTACATGAGTATGCTTGCATAATTCTTTATAACGTCAAGGTTTTATGACAAATCAAAATCAAGCGTGAATTTAATGTAACTGAAAAGTTCGTCACTACAAAATAACACTATGAATCATGTTCAGTAGTATTAAGCTGCACTTATTTGACTTGGGTAACAAATTATTTTAACAATGAAATATACTCAATACATTTAAACAGGAATATATTTTAAAAACGATTTATCGTTAGAACTTTTGTTTACGTTTCATTAAATTTTTTAATTTTTTCGAGATGGATTTATTGTTTAAATCTCTTTTGAGTTTATTTAATTTTTTGTATCTGTAAAATTGTTTATTTTCAAATATTATATACCCAATATAATAATTCAAATATTCGTTATAACGAGAATACTTGTCAAATAGTAAATAAATGCTAACAGATATTGCATTTTTACATAAATGTTTATGTAATTATGCATTTGTTGCTTCGTTTTATTTCTTCGAATGTAATAAGTACGATTATTACAATAGTTGATTATACATTTCAAATGAAATTGTTGTTTCTGATTTCAGAATACATTGCAAAATGAAAACTGCGATGAAATAGAAATGTGACGAAATATGGTTTTAAGCATATTTAATGAATATTGTCAAATAAGTCTAGTAGTTTTGAAATCACAAATGAAATTTATTATTTTCTTCTGTTCAACAGGTGGCTTTTTCAGTAAATTTAATTGCAATTTAAATGAAGGATATTTTTAATTGAATGGGCTGTACAAAGTGGGTGGGTCATCGAAATATTGATCGTCATTTTTTATGACGTACATTTTTTACATTTATATCTGTTAATTTAGTCTACAAGCAATCTTATAAAATAATAACAATAAAATGAAGATTTATAAATATGTCAGTTATGTAATTAATAATAAATAACTTGTAAAGTTCATACATTTTTGACATTATTATAATATTAAAAACCGTAAAATAATATTTCAAGAGATGCATTTTTTGAATTTTTTCATATTTTATTGAATACCTTTTTCTTTAAGGTTATAAATTACAGTTGATTTACGCAAATTGAGAAGACAAAAAAATATTTTCACGTTGTTTATCATCTGTGCCAACCGCAATTTTACTTTTGTTCTTTAATTCGTATGTACAACTTCACCGAAACGTCAAATTGCTTTGCCGTTTTCCTTTGACAAAGCAACATCTAAATATCATTTTTCGTACGTAAAAAACATTTTTTCTCTTTTGCATAATGAAAATATACTTAGTACAAGCAAAATGCATATACTAAAGTACAATTACAGTACAATAATTGTAATATTATTGTTCGTTTTTAAATTAAAATAAAATTATTCTTGCATTTAATGCAAAAAATGAATATAACCATTAAAAGCCAATTAAAAAATTAGGTTCCTGGATATTGTATTAAAATAAACTTTATTGCATTTGTGATGAAAATATATGACTCTACGTACAAAATGTGACACAGGATAATAAGTAATGTAGAAAATAAAATTCGTGCTGTTTCGATATTGAATTTTATCGGAAAAACATTTTACAATTTCCTTATATTTGTTTATTAATAATTTATTATTAATTCATATTCATTTTGTAAACATTCTGACATTTTATTTGAAATAGGTTTTTATATCAAAATGTACAATAAACGCAACTTGTCATATCCATATTTTGTAGGTACATGATGATATTTGAATAATATACTATATCTAGAATATTTGTGTAAATTATATATATGCAGTAAAATTATTAATTAGAAAATGAGTTATCATATTATTAATGATAATTTCATCAGTTCATCAACAATATTCCAATCATTATTGTGTTGCTTCAAGCCATCATGTGTGGCTTATCAATTATTTTTTTATTTATATTTATTCATAAAAATTCAATAATATTTTCATGAATAATATTTGTTATTTTATTTATTTACTATTTTTCTTTTATTTAGCAGTTGTAAATTATTCAATAATCGATTAAATTCAGTCCTATCACAATTTAAAAGCTTTCATCGATTCTTTTCAGTAAATGAAGATCAATTAGAACCATTAGAACAATAAGGGCTTCAATTGGTTTTGTTTAAAATTGTGAATTTTATGCAAATATTTATGGTGGTTGTTTTATAAAAAATAACCAAATCAAATTCAGTCTTTCAACAACAAATTATTTGAATATAAATTTAGAATATATAACATGATAAGTTCAGAATTTAATGGGTCAAATATTTCAATGATTTTTACTCATTAATGTAAAAGAATGAGTGCAAATCAAAACAGATTAGTGAATAAGGTTTTAAATATAGATTAGCGAATAATTCAATAAATTCACGATTTTTAGACATTTAAATCAATTTTCTCAATTGATTTTAATCATCACAGATAAAGTTGATTGAAAAATTTTTATTGCAGCCTAATGTTAAACGATATAGAATAGCAATTCATACCAATAATATGTTATAATAGTTTTAATCGGTTTTCTTTTACTGGACTAATATGAAGATAAGACAATGATTTGGAAAACTTATTTTGATGGTGTCATAACATACACTAAGAGAGCTTTGATTGTTCAAAAAAACAATCTATATCGTCATTTCAACTATCTCAGATCCTAAATTTGAATATCTGTTGGTTATTTGTGGAGATAACGATCGAAACGACTGATATTGTCAAGTTAACTTAACTTGGTCGCGCATGCGTACTGAACTTAGAATCTATCATTCGGATCGTACTTTAAAAAATATGAAATTTTAAATAAATTTTCCTGACAACATGAACATGAAATTCTTTTTTTTAAGTGTAGCAATTGGCGAGAGTGAGACACGACTGTGTTATGTTTTAGTAAAGTGCACTGAAGATCTTGCAGACAAGTTATCTTGGAGATTGAAAAGTTTGTGTCTGGCGCCAGGAAGTGTTTCACATGACCCTGTCCCTTGACACTGCCGCGAGGTCGACTTTGTTTTACGATTGTGCGCGAACCGAACACGTCGTCACGCGTACCGTCCTCATTTCCATATTTTAATATTCATAGCGGACTTTCTGTGCTCTATGTGTTGCGGTTTTTTGCAAGCAAAAATCTCGATGATCAATGACGGTTCTTAATGGATATATGAATATTTTCCATCACTTTTTGCACAAAAATAAAAACAAGCTACTACTTAACGATATTAGTAGTAATATTATAAATTCGCACAGACTACATTATCCAGCCACCTTGAAATATTGGAAGTCTAACCGTCATTTCAGATTGGGTGAAATGTACCTATGTGTATGACTATAGTGGAATTGAAACATTTTCCTTCAATATTTTTTACGTTAAATGCTTGTAAACAATTTCATAAACGCTATATTTTATTCATTTGAATGAGGCACGAAAACAATGTAATAATAAAAGTCATTTCTTTGAAAGCCTTTCACATTTAATTATTATTAATGTTGCAAAAATGTTTTACATTTTGGTATTACACAATGTACTTGAGCTGCATTAATAATTATAACTCTTAATGTTATCATAAATAATTAATAACTAATTCTGAATATCAAATGACTAGATAAAGCTTAAGTTATGGACAAATTTATAATTATGACATAAAATGATGATTTACCATTACTTTGAGACATTTGAAAATTACTAGTCTTTATTCAACGTCATACCTATCAAAACGAAAAATATATTGCAAATATATTGTTAATATATGCTTAATAGGTTCTTAATATATTTTTAATATCTTCTTAATATATTCTTAATATGTTTTTAATATGGGAGTCGACTAGAAAAACCCAAACAAAAAAAACCTAAGCAAAAACAACCCAAACCAAAAAAACCCAAAAAAATAAAAACCCAAAACCAAGAAAACCTACAAATTATTTATTTAAGTGTTAATTGTCATGACTTTTCCGACATTATTTATTCATTGTTCATTCTTAAATTATTGATTCTTTATATTATTCACATGTTTATTTCATTATTTATTCGTCATATGTGTACTTCAGCAATTATAATGAATTAGCGATAGATTGTTAGTTTTGTTAGTTTTTTTTTTTCAACACGCGCATGAAAAGTGGCCTATTTCTCAACTGTTTTCGGTGGGAAAAGTAACCTATTTCCTCCATGCGTGGGAAAAGAGGTTAACTTTTCCCAAAACACGTTGAGAAAACAGGCCACTTTTCATGCCCTTGTTGGAAAAAGTATCGTGTACGACTTGTGGAAAAAGTTGGCGACACACGAGCGTGTGTGATATCACTGGCTTCGCTCGTGACGTCATTTCACACGCTCGTGGAATCGCCAACTTTTCCCACTAGTTGTACAATATACTATTTGATTATTTATTCGCCATATGTGTATTTCAGCAATTATAATAAATTAGCGATAGATTGTTAGTTTTGTTAGTTTAGTTTTTTGTTAGTTAGTTTTTTTATTGTTTATTACCCATATGTGTATTTGAGCAACTATAATGAATTAGCGATAGATTGTTAGTTTTTTCATTATTTATTACCCATATGTGTATTTCAGTAATTATAATAAATTAGCGATAGATTGTTAGTTTTGTTAGTCTTTTTCATTGTTTATTACCCATATGTGTATTTGAGCAACTATAATAAATTAGCGATAGATTGTTAGTTTTGTTAGTTTTGTTAATTGTTAATAATGATAAATCAATGATGAAAATACAAAGAAAATAAATAATTGTTCATTTTTTTAATATTGGGTCTTTTTGGGTTGGGCTTTTTTGGTTTGGGTCTTTTTTGTATTGGGACTTTTTCGGTTGGGTTTTTTTGGTTTGGGTTTTTTTGTATTGGGTTGTTTTTTATGGGTTTTTTTGGTTTTGGGTTTTTTTAGTATCAACCCTTTTAATATATTCTTAATATATACTTAATATATTCTTAATATATTCCTAATGTATTAATACATTCTTATTATTCTTAATATATTTTTGTATTGAATGTATCAAAAACATATTAAGAATCTATTATAAGCCGTAGTGGAAAAGACCGTCTGGATATAGTATGGATGTAGTCTGGATACACTTCGCCAGACTATATCCAGACTAATTTTTCCACGCGGGAGAATATATTATGAATATATTACACTGAACGAAAAATGTCATAGTTACTCGAACCATGCTCGTTAAATTTATCTTTAACTAAGATTTTTTTTGGTTAATATTACGTTATCTGGTTATATGTATTAGTTCCTAGTTAGCCTAACCAGGTATGTTGGTTACAGTAACCAGAAATCTCTTGTTAAAGACAATTTCAACCAGGTTTACTGGTTGTTTAAACATAAAATTTGGTTCAGTGTACGAAAATATTTTTATAGAAAAAGTAAATTCAGAATGTATTAACAATACATTCGCAATATATTTTTCGTTTTGCTAAGGATGCTATGTTTCAAATTTATACTTTTTATAATACACATCTTTAGTAATTGCTCTACGATTTTAAAGGAAAAATTTTTGTTTAAAAAGAACCATTTCTGCTAGCAATTGTTTGGGCTGCAGTTTGGCATGTAACGCAGCTCCATAAAACTCCCATTGGCAAACGTGGCTCAGCAGGTTTTTTATATATATGCAACTATCCCGCGTGAAAAAATGGAAGGATGGCGCAGGAGCGCGAGTCTAGCTCTTGCCTTAGTATTGCCGTGCTATTGTCATACTGTTGCCATACTACAAACTTGGCAAGAATATGACAACAGCATGGCAATAGCACAGTAATAGTAAGGCAAGAGATTGGCTCGCGCTCCTAAGCCATTCTTATGTCCTATTTTTGCCTGATTCTTTTTTTTACGCGGGATAGCCCAAACTATTGCTACTAGGGATATTTTGAATGAAAGATTCTTACACTGAGAAAATTAATTTATAAAAAATTGATAAAAAATTACAATATTAAATAAAAAAATATGTTAGAAAAATATGTTTTATTAAATATTTGTAATAGTTCTTTTGCGCAATCACAGTTTATATTTATATTCAACAAAGTAAATAGTGTGATAATATAGCTAACTATCATATATATAGACATATTTTTAGTAAGTAGAAGTAATTTTATTAAATTAGTTTAATTAATTTTGAATTTGAAATTAAAAAAAAATGATTTATAAGACCAAAATCATTTTTACGGTTTTAAACTAATTTGCAATATCATATCCTCAGTGTATTGAAATATAAAAAATGTAAATTTTTGTAAAAAATAATATTCTTTCCTTAATAAGTCTGTTTTTTAAGTACTTGTACAAATAAAACTCACTTATTCTTAAAAATAATAATATCTTTATTTCTTTATTATTTATAAATGAGTTAAGTTCTGTATTGTGGAAGCACATTTTTCAATGTCCATATTCTGTCAAAGACTTATCAATACTCCACTTTAGTTACTCAAAACCAAGATGATATTATGAAGATGATATTATTGCGTGTAAAACGCATTGCTTCACAATGTTAAAATAAACAGGCATTTAAAAGCTTTGGAATCTATATTTGAAATGTCAAGGAAGCAATGCATTGTTTAAGTTTCATTGATCGTGTGAGCATGTGTTAGTGAGTCATTTGTTTTGCGAATGTCTTTTCGTCCATGTTGGACCGTTTCTGTAACGTCAAGTACACTTTTATAGTTCACGATCGACGCCCATAAAACCGTATACGACAACGTCAACGACTTTTTGCAGATACTGATTATGCATCTGACAACTATTGTTCCCAAGTTCCAGATTAACTGCTGCACTAACACAAATTCATCACGCACTTTTAACCCGTAAAATACACATTGTAATTAATTAAGAATCATTTATTTATTGCTATTACAAGAACTCAAGAGTCGTTTGTTCGAACTTTAATTTTTCGGCAATGACAATGAATTTAATGTATAAAAGGCAGCAGTTATTCAAAGCTTCTCGAAGAAGGTCAGTTTTTTATGTCCAAATATAATGATCATTAAAAAACTTGGTTTTAATTAAAATCCAAATTAACTTAATAATTTCTTTTAAATAATAATTTCTTTTAATTTTCTTTTTTTGTCTGGCTTTTTGGTAAAATTAATTAATTATATTTTTTCGAAAACAACATAAAATTAGAGCTTAAAGTTGAAAGAATATTTTGGTAATTAATTTTTTGTTCTTTCAAGTGCAATTACAAAGAAAAGCGTTTCGGCGTTGTAGTTTCGAGCTTGCTTTAAAAAGAATATATACTTTAAGCTGTCATTTGTTTAAATTTGTACATTCCATTATCAAGGAAGGTTAGTATTATTTATGCGATGTAAATTGCTTTAAACAAATGAAGATATTACGAACATTAAAAAATGATAATGTGAAAGTTTATACATTGAAGTTTCTTAGTGGAAGGTATATATTTTTTGTATTTTGAATAATATATATACTCAAAAATAGTATTAATGTTCAAGTAAGTGTATTTTATAAATTATTGATTTTATATTTCGTTTTAGACATATTTTTGATACGTCAAAAAAACTTGCAGTTAATATCAGTAAAAATATTCTGTATTACGAAAGATTGCATTTGTAAAATACATTCAATATACTCCAACTGTATGTATATATATTCTAGTGTATTCAAGTACATATTTGTTTTTTGAATAAATAATAATTATCATATTAAATAATTGTAATTCGATATTAATTTTATATTTCAGAAATATGTAGATTTTTAATGTGACGCTATTTTTAATATCTTTTCCAGATTAATATGTTATAGATAAACATCTCCATTATTGGGAAAATACTCTAATTAATAAATACTGTGCAAATAACTTTATTTGATATATTGATCAAATATTAATAATACAGTTTTTATTAAAAGTTTGTTGCTTACAAAAGACCACCAACTTATCATTTTCTTTCAAAAATGTATAATCATACCTTCTCAATATTAATCCTATCTTTAACTTTACACTATTTTGTTTTTGAAAATTCGAAAAATGATTTCACAGAATAATTCATAAATTTGAACTTTACTTCCTCATTCCATTTAATCGATCATATCAAATAGAAGAACTATACATTGGTTCCGAAAATTCGGCAACATCACACAATCGAACTTACTTACAAAATTAACGACAAAAATTGCATTTTGGCACTCACTAAAAGAACTGAAGTTTTGAGGAAAGAAAATATTGTCATTGCACAGTTGCCGGGGGCTGCGCGGTCCCCCGGCGATTTTAGCGCGTATCATTCAAGTAGTAAGGGGCAAAATCGCGTCAGACGGATTTTGGATACAGATATACACGGAGGAGATGAAAGGCGCAGTGATTGCAGAGCGAAGTTGTCAGACACTGCGTGTTCGAACGTCGCCGGTAGACTGAGCGTCGCGACGTTGGCGCGGCGCCGTCTTTCCGTGGTGGAGGTCGAACACATACGCGTTCAAACACAGACACGTGTGGTGCGCGTTCATGTCTATGAGTCGCGCGGCACGTGCTTTCACATGCGTCCGTTGCTCGTTCACAGTTCCTCCACGAAATCGCCGGCAATCATCACTTTTTCCCGCGCGAGGACAAAAGACAGCTTATCAGCACCAGCTTCTTCCGCCCGACCATATTCCATCACCGCTTTCGCACCGATCGAAACCGCGATGATATTGAAATTTGTATGTAAGTGACAGGATAAAGGACAAGTGTTCGCTAGGAGTTGTACTTTTATTTGTATATTATCAAGTAACAACTTGTGTTGTTATGCTTATTACTTATGAAATGAGTTTTGCCACAGAGCAAATTTTTTTAATATAAATTTCAAATATTTTGAATAAAAATTACTATACTATATGCAATCGCAGCTATAAGTGAAAGAAACTGTAAACAAATACCATACACTAAGAGAAAAAATATAGAAAAAATTACTACTTTTTAGTATTAATAATTGTATTTTCAATAATATTTGATAAAATTTTCTTATTTTTCAAATTATTACTTAAAGCAATTATTACGTAAAAATCTAGTAATTTTTGATATATTTTTTCTCTCAATGTACTTTCTAGGAAAATCAATGGAACTTATGGAAGTCAATAAAAACTTAGTCCTTGGAGATTATATCGACGCTCCGGCCGAACAACATCTTTATTCAGATTTGTTTTGAAAAAGATCTCAACTCAAATTTGTGCTGAAAAAGATCTTAATTCATATTTGCGCAGAAAAAAAATCTAATTCATATTTTGGTTGAAAAAAAATCTTAACTCAAATTTGCGATGAAAAATAACCAAATTCGATTTAACTTTGAAAAAGAACCGAATTCAAAGTTGTATTGAAAAAGAACCTAATTCGAGTTGCAATTGAATAATATCCTATTTCAAAGTGTTAAGTCTGTTTTACCGACATTTTCACTCGACTTTTAAATAATTAAACATATATTAGTTAATTTTAAAATATAATTTTCTCAATTGTTTTGTTTTGTTTTTTTAATTTTTTTCAATAGTATATTACTTAACATGTGAGCTCAGGAGATACTTCTCCCACGCGTGAGCAGGATGGCAACACGAGCGAAGCGAGTGTTGCCATGCTCACGAGTGAGAGAAGAATCGACTGAGCTCACGAGTTGAGTACGATACTTTTCCTTACGAGAGTGGGAAAAGTAACTACTTTTACCGCTCGAGTGAGGAAAAAGTTATTTCTATGTGTAGGTAGAAAAAAGTTAAAGCGTAGGGAAAAGTAACCTACAGTGAGACACTTTTTTTATAATATCTGGAAAATAAAAAATATTATTGAAATCACATTAATTTCAATTTTATTATGAAACTGTATCACTCAGCTATTCTAAATGAATTTTATAGTGACAATTGAAGTGCTGTAATATAAAACATCCACTTTTTTTTATTGATGCACTTTGTCTCACTGTTGGTCATCTTGACTTACAGTGAGACATTTGTGGCCATATAGTGAGATAACATAAAAAATATTTTTTAGAAAATTGCTTTGAACAATTTTTTTATTCAATTAAATGGAACATAAATTAAACATTTACATGAAAATTTAAAATGAAAGAAATATAATATATGTGAATAAAATTTAATCTGAAAATAAAATAATAGAACCTTTTTTATATGATTTTTCAAATCTAGCATTATAAAACAAATAATATTATCAAGTGACTTTAGTGAAATCTTTTACTTTTTCGTGGATCTTTTTTGTTTAACGGTATCGAGATTTTTTTGTTTGGTGACATTTTTTTTGTTTTTGCAAAACAAAAAAGATGGTGCATCTTTTTTGTTTTTTTTTTCGTTTTTCCATCTATAATAAAAAATAAATACTAGATATTTACATATTCATATTCACAAAAGTCCGTATGCATCATAACCACGATTATATAGACAGGTCAGCACACTTCCTATTTTATCCATAAGATAAAAATGGCACCACTTTTGAAGCCGAAAAGTACTAATTTCACCAGATGGCGTCATAGTAGAGGGGAGTTTTTCAATCATAATTATGATTTTTTAAACATAACCTTAATATGTCAAAGATCTTATTATATTAAATTGCAGATGAAATACTCTTCATTTTCATATTTTTAATAAAAAAAAATTTTTTGTAGAAAATTATTCTTTTGTTAAAAAATTAATCATGTGAAATTTTTAAATTTGAAACGTAAACAAACAGTTTGCTACAAACTCCCCTCGACACATGCGCCATGCGGCCATTAACGCAATTAATCAGCTTCATTTCTGGAGCCATTTTTTTCAAGACAGTGTGCAGACCTGTGTATACGATCGTGATCCCATTTTTACTTATAAAACATAATTATATGAATTTTCTGAAGTGAAAAAAAGCAACTATTTTAAGGTTAGAAATTTAAATATCGACATAATTTTATAATAGAACCAATGACAACAAATATTTATATGTACAATGCTGCGTACAAACAAAAATCAACATAATAAAATCAATTTCACCTTTCATTTGTACTTCTGTGAAACAATTTTAATATTTAGAATTCAGCTCTAATTCAACATTCTTTATGGACAATTGTCCGTTAATGTATGTCTCACTTGTTGTTGGAAGTTTGCATGGTTTAAAAAAAACAAATTAAAATAAATGTTAATTAAATGTTAAAGTAATTGTAAACCTAAACCTGTATTAGTAACGACAAATACTTCACGATTCTAGAATAATTATTTCCCTTACATTTGGTATTGAAAATTGACTTATCATTTTCTACTATCAAAAAGGCAGTTCTGTGTCCTGAAGACTTAGCCGTCTGTTGAAACTTAATTAATTTTTTCATATTTTTTAATACAATAGTTTTTGAATTATTTGCAATGTCCCATTGTTGGACCGTCTCACTGTAGGTCACTCTCCACTATAATTGACCTTCAAAATGTATATTAACTTAGCCTTTGCTTTTCAATATATATCCCTATCGAAATTGTGTTAATACAAAAACATGACATTCAAATTGTTCCTTGCATATTGTAATGAGTAAAAAAATTTTATGATTAAGTTATTCCGTTTTACAGTCAAAAGGAGACTCCAGTGAAAACTTTTATTTCTTACATTTAAGGAAAACACTTTTCAAAGAATTTTCCTTAAATAGTAATAGTAAGTAAGAAATAAGAAATAACAAGTAAGAAATCTTTCAATCAAAAATTATCGGAATTAATGAAAACTTTACTATTATATCTATGTAAAATTATTTATACATTCCAAATTCCTGTCACAGTGCAAATAAAATTTTATGAAAAAAAACTGAAATTAGTCAATATTTGTATTTTGTATTAATACAAATACAATATACATATTGTATTTTGTATTAATACAAATACAAATTCTTGTCACAGTGCAAATAAAATTTCTTGGGGGAAAAAATTGAAATTATACTCAGTAAAATTTTTCTGTTTATCTGCATTTTTTCGACTTTTTCAAACATTTGATTATAAAGCTCAACTCTATATACATGTTTTATACAATTTTATCTGAATCAAGTTTGATTTTATATGATACGACTAAACTGTATAAAAATAGATTTATTTTTATGTTTAATCAGATCTCGAAAATGTGTATATCTGATTAGATCTAGGAATCTACAGAATCCAATCCTACAGAATTGTGTAAAATCAGACATGAATTTTGATTACATTTTGCATGATTTCATAAAATGCATTGTAATTTTATACATACATGTAAAATTGTGTAAAATTTTACACTATGTGATCAAATGTGCACATTTACTGGGTCTGATCAGACATAAAATTAAATCTATTTTTATAAACGTTTGTCTGATCATATATAGCATCAAATATGATTCAGATAAAATTGTATAAAAAACATGTATATTTTTATATAATCAGGACAATTTCCAGATCATGAACTTTTTTTACTGGATTTTAAACTTAACACTATTGTTATGCAAAGATATTTTTATTGTTAATATTCTAATATATTCATTCAAAAAAGATATATTTAAATTTTTTATATTAACTGTAATTTTTTTGAATCAATATCATTATTTTTATTAATTAAATGATATGTAATCAAAGTTGGTAGTTAGTTCTTACTGAATTTTATTTTTAAAGGTAATGTGTTTTAATTCAAAACTTTTTTATTTTTGGAAAAAATCTGAAATTTCAAAAATTCCAAAAGATTTCAAAGATTTCTATTAAAAGTATTTTCGTTTTATCGACAAAATTATATTAAAAAAGGCTTAATATATTCAAATAAATGAGTTTTTTTTTAATGTTCATAAATTTATTAAAAATATAAAATAATTTTGAATTGTGATGAAAATTGTTAGACTAATCTTAAAGCTCAATTCTTCAATTGAGTTTTTTATATTACTTATTACCTTTGTTCGGTAATGGTTCTTTTCACATTTATTCAAAGATATATTAATGGATCTTTTTAAACTTAAGCGCTCATAAACGTTTCGTGCAATATAAGTGGCGGCCTTATATAAAAGCACTTGGTCATTAAAGAGTTAATTGTAGGTAGATCAGATGATAGCGTTAGAATTGATCGAATGTCGCAAGCGCTTCCTTGATCTCAAGCCAATATTCTCGATTGTGACTTAGGACTGTCGTTATGACCTGCTGCTATTATCACGATCGTTATCTGCTTAAAGACCTCCCATTAGTTGTATTTTAGTAAGGATTCTGATTAATCGAATCTGGCATTTCATGAAAATGCAACTTAGAATATAGTCAATGAACGCAAGTCGAGGTTAAATAACGATTATCTGTAAATCTAGAAATTGTTTCGTGATATTATTACGTGACAAGTAGTTTTGATTTTTAAGAAAGATATAAGTTAATTTCTTAAAAATGTATTTGATTTTAAGTACTGTTCATTGTATAGTGTATAATTATACACAATCTTGTTCTATCTAAATATCATCCTTAATCCTTTGAAAAAAGTTCGTATATCGAAGCGTATTTTATGTTTTATTCGGTTGAATTTTTGAGTGGAACAGAAATTAGTTTTGACATCTTAAATAGCCTTTATGTAATTTGATGGCAAATTTTCGTTTTTTATTTCTTTTTTTATGTGAAAGAAGAAATGGAAGTAATGTTGTTAAACTATTTATTTTTCTTTTCATTGAAAATTAATAATAAAAATATTTCGAATAACAATAATTAAAAAAATATGATACTATCTATTATAAAAATCAAATTCATCAATTCCGGTAAATTAACATTGCATGTAATTGTTAAGCAGAATTGTTTAAGAAATTATATTGAATAGTATAAATAACTGTTCTTGAAAACATTTTATTAAAAAAATTGTTATGAAATAATATAGTTTGCTTAAACTTAATCCTCTCATTTTTCAGTAAACGTACATATATTTTTATAAATATAATATACCGAAACCTTGATATTGCGTAAATTATTGAACAAGTATATATTTTTCTATATTCAATTATTGATATCTTTTACGTTATAAATATTCTTATTCTTATTATCTTTTTATGTCATACATTTGTTTATACATATTTTTTCAATTTACTTTTACAAACAAATTGGAAAAATGTATAGCAAATAAAATACATCATTAACATGAAAAATGTTTGATAATTTCCTACAATTTTGTATAATGTTATGTTAGTTAATTATTAATTATGAGGTGATTCGTAACATTCTTACACGGAAAGAAAAAATCAGCTGGGATAGTGACAACGAGCGCTATCCGAGTAAGCGTAAAGCGCTGTACTAACACTGCCACGCGCTACTAGCTTAATTTCTACCGCCCTCGCGTTGTTGCGGCGATGCTACGACTCGTTTAGAAATTTGTTAAAGATTAACAAGAATAATTTATTTTTACTAATTATTTTTAAAAAATCAGTTTATAGTTAAATAAATTGTATTAAAACTGTAAATAAATTATATATATATTAATTAAACAAATAAAATTAACTTTTAAATATTAGTAAAAATATCTCTTAATTATCTTTTGCTGTCAATTCCAAAATTGATTGTTTTATATAATGTATTTATTATATATTTATATTTATACACTACCTAGAACCCCGGCTTAACCCGTGTATAACCCTGTAATCCCTTCCGTATGACCGTGTATGAGTCCGGACTAAATCCCTAGTCCCACTCGAGATACTTCTATGGACCCTCTATGGGCTTCTTATGTATATATATATATACTAGCTGAAGCCCCGGCTTCGCCCGGGTGAAACCCTATTACCCCTGCCTAGGAATTCCTTATGGCATCCTTATAAACCACCCCCCCCTCCCCGAAGCGATGAAGCTATGACATAATACTTTTATTACTCAACATCAAATGTATATATCGCAAAAATATAAAGCCTAAGACACTTTTGTGGGCAAGAGGCATATTCGCTGCGATCTTTACACTTGTTTCGATAAATAAGTGTCCTTATAAGGGCCCAAAAATGGCTCCGATAGGGCATCCATATTTTCAAACTTGGAAGAAACACGTGTATAACGACTATCAAGAATCAAGGTATAGCTACGGCATGGTTACCTGGTCAGCGCCCGATGGGACAATCCACGTTAAGAAGACGTGGCTAAACTTGACTTTGATTGGGTTTTGCAGTAGAATATCATGATAAGAAAATTCGGTGAGACCATATCAATGCCTGGCTTGACATAAGTGTAATAGGCGGATTCAATAATCAGGATGCCTTGTTGGAACCATTTTCGGCCTTATTGGGGCTATATTTGACCTTCTAATAATCATATTTGGCTTTAATAAGGCCACCTGAAATAGAAAAAAGCTTGACAAATATGGTCTTTATTGGGACCATATTTGTCCTCAATTAGACCATATTTGACCTTATTTAAAACATTGTCTGCGAAGCTCTTGAGAACCTACGCACAACCTCGAAAATAAACCCCCCCCCCCGAAAACATCTCGATAACATCCCTATAACATCCCGATAACATCCCGGAAACATCCCGATAACATCCCGATAACATCCCGATAACATCCCGATAACATCCCGATAACATCCCGAAAACATCCAGAAAATATCCCGATAACATCCCGAAAACAACCCGAAAACATCTCGATAACATCCCGAAAAT
>JABFPJ010000527.1:0-38894 GCA_022817425.1 Gryon sp. ZL-2020 | reverse complement strand
TACAATAAAAATTAAGATTTCTTTATTGAGAAGATTCTCCCAAAAACAAAGAATCGCCCGATTATTTTTATTTTCTTTTATTCATCACTAAAAAATTTTAATTGAAAAAAAAACACTAACAATGACTTAATTTCGGGACAATGGACTTGAGTATTCACCTTAAGAAATAAAAATAATTGGAAGTTTTTAATTATTTAAAATCAAATATTCTTGAAATTATTGTTTTAAGAAATTTTATTTAATTATAGTAATTATTGAAATAAACTTAAAAATTTAATTAAAAATATTGCATTTGTGGCTTTTTAATGGATCAAGTTTTAATTTACTTCTTATAATGGAGAATCTAAACAGTCAATAATATTCTTATTTCAAGCTGAATGAACATACTATATCTTCTTTCACTTTTTTCAGCAGAGAAATATCTCCGCGTGTAAATCATCTATTGGTAAGGTTTCGGGTGCTTTGACGTGTAAAAAGTTATTATTGCGATAAAAAAGAACATTGAATTGCGTTGCTATCAGTTATATAGGTGTGTATCTTTTATGGCAAAAAGCAACTACTTCAGAAATGTCTTTCAGCAATAATCTTTGCTGAAATATACAAATACATTCGCCGCTTTTATAGTTAAGAGAATTAATTTACGACACATTTTGACACTTTCGTTCATGGAAATCGTATCATCAACGAAACTTTTTTAATTCAGAAATAAATTTTAAATATTGACATGTTTTTGGCTTTTATTGCTGCAATGATTTAATTCAAAGTATATTTTTATGAAATATATCTGGAAATTATGGCAAAAAAAATTTAGCTTTCTTTTATATCGTTAAACATTTTTAATTGAACATTAAGGACATTCAATTGTAACACCTTTTTTGTTGATAATTTCTTTATATCAAATTGCAAGTATTGAATTTGAATGAAATTGGATTGCTTCCAAAACAAACGTACTTTTTCAAGATTCTTTTTGTTATGTACTTTTTGCGTAAAATAACAAAAATCAAATAAACCTTTTAAATGTAATTAAAACATACATTTGTTTAACATTATGGAATAATCATAGAACAATCTAAATGGATTTTCAATGTAAAGCTTTAACTCAAACAAAACTACAAATAATGGTTTCTTTATTTTTTTAGTAAGTTTTTTTTGCTTACAATTATATTTTTATTGTAAAAATTATCGTTGGAATTATTGCATTTTATTTCGATTCATTTTTTTCTATTTTTTATATCGATTATCAATTCTATTATACGTAGTTAACATTTATCTTCAGATAAATATAATTTACATTTGAATACTTAATATACCACCGCATTTTGTTCAGCTTTTACACGTTGAATTCAAATTGATTCTATTTAGTTTATTGGTTTACGGATTTCTGGTTTTGCCTATAATATTTATCCAATAAATCTTTGTGAAACCTAAATTATTATAATTTTGTCATTACTATTTCAATATTTATTAAATACATTATTTTAAATAAACATGCGATAACACATAAAACATAAAAAGCATATTTCAAATTACTTCGTGGAAATAATTTAAATATGTTAAATCTAAATATTCATTTATAAACGAACATACTTATCGGTATAATAAGTGATTATAATTAAAATGAAATATTGGTAATGCTTCAAAAACTACCAAAATTCATAATGAAAAATATTTAATTAAGTAGAGTAGAAGAAGTAGAATTATTTTAGATTTCATTTATTTAAAATTCGCTTTCTTTATTTCGATTTAAACAATATATATCACAAATGTGATACTGTTTAGATCAAAGGCGAAAAGACATTTTTAACAATATATGACATTAGATATCGGTTGATGTAAAGTACAAGTCGCAGCCGAGGTTCAATCAATCGCTGATCCAGTACTTGGCTGCTTCTTGCGAAAAAAGAAACGATCACTATCAATCTTCCGAATTGATTCGATACGCGCCTTTGTCGTTGTCTTACACTCTGATGCTTTCAGTCTTGCAGAACCTTCAATTACATAATATTTGTCGAACTTGGACAAAAACAGAAAAATCTCGTCGATGTTGCTTTGATGAGTTGCAAACATCAAAAAACAGCTTTATTTAATTGCATTTTTCCAGCTAAAAGTGAGAAAGAAAATATTGTTTTTGCGAAATCTAATTTTAAATGTGTCGGATAAATCAGATTTTATTTTTAACCAAAATTTTATTCGATCGACAATTTATTTATTATAAAGAGTACGTTAACCTCGTAATTGAATGGTTGCTAAATAAATTCAAGCAGAGACATTGTACGGACACTTAAAATCACCCGCATAGCCGTCATAAAGCATTTTTAGCGATGAAAACATGGATCGCGACAATGTAAAGTCGGTATGAAAAAAGAAAAAACTTTAATGGTTTTGGTATCTTTATTCGCGAAAAAGCTATTTAAAAGTGACAAAAATGTATACGTTTGGAATAAATTCTCACGACTGTGAAATGGAAGAATGCTGTAGACGAGTCTTAATGCAATTTAAGTTAAATTTATTGTATGTCTTAAGTTTCAAATGGACGACACATTTTGTATCAACAGCAATATTTATCAAGCGTTGAAGTATTATGCTGTTTCAGTCAAATCCTTAACGTTGCTTAACGTTTGTATAACATAAATTTGTAAATTCAGTGAATAAACGTCGGGAAAACTGTTATTATCTCGAATGAATGCCCACGGATTTTTATTCTTTTCAACGTTAATTCCACTTAAACGCTTTTCAATCTATTTCATTTTCATTAAAAATAGAATGTTATATGAGATGAATATCATTTTTTAATATCTTTTGGGGATAATAAGATTAACTTTTAATTTGTATTTTCTGTTAAAAAATATTTGATTTTATTTTTTTATAGAACACATTTTAATATGCAAAATATCATAAATACAACGTTATCCAATGTGAAGATTAAAGAAAAAATAATTCAAAGATGTGAAATATTTGCAAATGTTATAATAAAACGATCGACTAATTTTTAAACTAAGTTACTAAAGTGAATTGAAGTATTTTTACGCGCATAAGTTTCTACAAAAAAGGAATATTAATTTATCGATAATCTTATTAGAATCGTTAATTCTGTTATCTCAATTTCGACGAATGTTCGAACATAGTTTTTCCTCACGGAACAAAGTATATTTTTAAATATACGCAAAAATATATGTAAAATAGATAGAATATACTTTTCGCAAAAATTTAGATATTTTTAAATATATTCAAATATGTTTCTAAAGTATGTATAAAAGTATTTTCAAAACCATCGTGAGGGTTTTAAATATAAAGAGGGTTTTAAAGATTTAATTACGTTAATTCAATATTTTACCAAATATAAAAACTTTATTTGCAGTTTTTTGCTGCAAATAAAGTAAAAATGTTATTAATAAAAGAAAATATTATAATCCATTGATTGTGGTTTTACTGATGTGACAAGAATGGATGTATTATGCATAGAATGAATTCGTGGAAAAACAGATTTTGAAAAAAGATATTAAAAAAAATATTGTTTTTCAAAATCATGTATAATACATACAAATACATTTGGAATATAAGTTGAAACATGTACATATATGTAAGATAGATAAGATACAGACATTGAGTTTCGTGTAAGCTTCATTCATGATGCATGTATGTTTCATAAGCCTGTTTCACGCTTCAAACTTACTTACCCTTTTTGTACGGTGAGTGGATATAAGAACTATGATACATTGAAAGTTATTAAGATATAATAATTACGAATTATTCACATTGAAAAAAAGCAGAAATTTGAATTAAACACAAATATAATACAAGCTTTAAAAATATTTAAATAAAAGTTTACTAAATATTATTATAAACGAATTATTTCTATATTGTAATTGTAAAGTAAACATTTAGGCTTAAGTATTTACTTAAGTATTTACTTAAGTATTTACTTAAGATGTGTAATTTTGAATTTTCACTTAGCTGCTGTTACATATTCTGAGGTTGAAACAAGATGAATTGTTTTCAGACGAAGTTAGTTTGTGGTTGTAAATTAGTTTCTAAAGTCATTTGCAAATTTCAGCTGTTTGATTCTTCGGAATTTTCTTTTTTTCTCTTTGTATAGCTACAAATTTCAAACATCTCCGTGTAAATTGTTCAGGTGTTGAACACTTACGCCTGTTACTAAGTTTGTCTTATATTATATTGTATTCCTTTCAAAGTATCAAACTTATTTGCATAAATATTATAAATCAAATATATTATTTATTTTCAGCAATTAAATTTCATATATTTTTAGCATAATTATTCAATTAGTTTTTCATTTTTATTTTATTTACATATTTTAGACAAATTTTAATTATAATATATAATTTTCTCAATAATTTTCAAATGTATTTTATTATTATTTAAACAATTAGCGTAAAAATTTCAATGTTTAAAAATTACAATACTTTTAGTATATTTTATTAAAATTGCCAATGTCTTTATGCTAGAATTATTTAAGGACTTAAAATTGATTCCGTGAGACCTCAAGTTTTCAAGCATTTATTTCAACTTTAGCCACACGCAAATCGGAAGTGCTGATCTTTTACTCAAATAATATGTAAACCAGATAATCGACTAAAACGAAAAGAAGTGAAATTATGAACGCCCACTTAACTTTGATATTCTGATCATTAAGATGTTATCTCAATCATAAATTTATGCTAAAATATTATTTTTACTTTTCATATAAGACTTTTACAAGCTATTTTCATTAAAAATAAATATATTAGAAATATAGAAAGCAATGAATTTACATCAACAAAATGCTCTACTACAGAAAATGTTTTTCTCAAGAGTAAGGAAAATAAAGTGTTTCTGAAAACACAAGATTTCAATGTCGTGACTTTGATAAGTAAAGGTGATACTCAATCGCCTGTAACTTCACTTCTCTTCACATCTATCTCAAACAATTTCACGAAATATTTTGTATCAAAGAGACAGAATTATTAAGCTCTTTTGCTGGTGTTTTTACAATGAAATAATCTGATTCACTATTTAATTAATTATAATTATTATAATTTTCTGTATTTTATCTGATAATTTTCGTAAATATGATATTTATATATAAAATTATTAATATAAATATAATTAATAAAAGCACTTATTTCAGTTATGTGATAAATAAAACTGTTAATATAACATGAATAAATAAAACGAAAAAAAAAAAAAAAATAGAAATTGCAAATATATGAATCTCCATTTGCTATTTCTTTCCTTTAACTATATTTACGTCTATAATTCCATATATATATAGTAAAAACATAAATTAGCGTTTTCGCAGTGAGTGTTTAATAACTAAATGGACGATTGTTTAAACTAAACACAGCAAGAAGTTTTGGACTTGAAAGTCATCAATGTTGTTTTCATACATTGTAATTAATTTTGGATAATTGTAGACGTACTATATATAATGAAATTGTTTTACCATGCGTATAAAAGTACCTACAAACAACGTACGATACGTTAACGGAAATATGTCTGACGAGCATGATGTAATTTACTTGTGCCTCAGGATTCAGTTCTGGAGATTATATTGTTGTTATTATATGTTAATAATTTTAACATCTTGACGATAACTGATGATATAATATCATTTGTTGAAGATACAAATTAATGAAAATATTACGAAATGAGATTTATAAATGCTAAACACCATTTATAAGTAAGATGTAATAAAAAATAACATCCGTTTTTTTAGACGAAAAATACAAGGCAGAAATGTAAATTTTTTTATCTTAAAGTGACGTTGAGACATTGTTTCCGTGAGTTTAATAGTAAATGTTGTAATATTTAGTATGCTATTGTCCTTGCCGTAATTCAAGAACAGTATCTAATGAATAATTTAAGAAAAGTCCAAGAACATTGTTGAAAAGTATTTTTTTGTGCCAAAAACTTTTATTTCATTTTTTACATTCCTAAAAGTAACGAATTAAATTCTATTTAAACGTATTTAATAAATGAATGGATGCATTTGTGAAATATGATATAAGAAAGATTGTCACGGAAAAAGCAAAACTGATAACTGGTTTCTTGCATTCTCCTGTGACATAAGAGACATTCTGGTTTTTGTTGAATACGTAATGTATATGTAACTGACAAGTGATCTACGACGAAAATTTGTCAAAGATGTTGAGTTGAATTAGTTATGCATTTTTGTAGAAAATGTAGAAAATCACTTTGTCAATTTGAATATGATCGAAAATAATTTTTGTCTTATACTGATATTATATATATATGTAAGAAAGCAATGTTCTTAGAATTGTATCATTTATCATTTCATCGATTCTAGAGATAAGTGTGTCTTTTCAATTTAATATAATACATAACGTTCAGTTAACTGAAAAATATTGAAAATACGATGAAAATGGTTAGGTTAAATGAAAAGATTTAAATTTAAATCAACCTTATACTGAAACTGAATTGTATGTTTCGAACCCAATTTCGCAGTTTAAATAACTCAATATATTTTCCGATTCAATTGATCGCGGTTAAGCAATATATATGTACACTAAAGTATGCAAAACTTCCATTTTTTCAAGTGATACTGTGCCAAACTAAGGGAAACCATCATTTAATAAAAACGCATTTCAAGTCATTTATATAATATTCTCTAAAATGATTCATCTAATAAATATAAGTATTTGAACTTTAGCATTAATGCTAACTAACAAATAAGACTATTTTTCAGTTGAAGATTCATTATCGAGAATAAGGTTCTTGCAATTTTTCAATATTACAAAAGCTATCACGTTCTTAGAGAATGCATCGGAATCAAATCATATGACCGATAAATTTTGATAAAGTTAAATTTTATCAGAGAAAGATGTTACAGCAAATATATTTCATTTTTCTTTGTCGATGTTAAACTCTTCAAGCAAATTTGGAGAAAATTCAATAAAATATGAAAAAATTGACGTTTTATAAATTAATGTTTCTACTTTCTATCAGAAATATTTTCATTACCAAAGTAGTTGAATGAATTTAAATTCGGAATATGGAATGAAACTTTTCATATTACATTATTTATCGCCTTAATTTATATATTTTTGAGATAAATTATGCTTTTATTAATTTACTATAAAACAAATTTTTTACTTTGAGAAGATTTTTTCAATGTTTTATATATAATTTTTTTATTTTGATTGGCAAGATATTTTATTAAGGTGATTCTTCAGCTATGTAAGAGCAAAAAGGATAGAGCTAATGGTGACTCCATTAGCCGGAAAGAGAAGCAGTGAATTCGATTGAAGAATCACCTTAAATATCTTGCCAATCAATAAAAAAATATAAAAAATATTTTTTATTTTTTCCACGATTTTGCATACTTTCTTGTAATTTTCAAGTGTGTATAGCAATTAAAAAAAATAGCATAAACTCTAATTTTACTTGTTCTAAAAAAATGAGCAATTAAGACAAAATATTAATTGAATAATAAAATGTCATAATCTGCAATATATTAAGCATTTATGTTAATGAGAGTATAAATTAAAAAACCGTCTAACTTATGCGGTTAATTATAGCAATTCAGATAGTGTCGCTTTGTTCCAGCATTGAGTATTAATCTTCTTCATACTAATTTGTCGCTAGTCTACCAGCATTTCGAGATTGCATTGAATCAGATATTACTCCTTTAAAATAGATATTTCAATAAATCTAAATGATTTTTCTATTTCTATATAAATAAAGAGAAATAGTATTTCAAAATTCATTTTTTCTTTTTATTTTGAAAACTAACATCTTTTATTATACGATGAAAGTATTTATATTTACAAGTTATATAGAAATTTTTTAATTTTGTATATTAAACAATATAAGGAATAAATTGTAAGCATACTAATATCATCGAAACATCAAAAGAGTTAAAACGATATGAACAAAGTTCTCATTTTAATTCGCCTTACGCTAAGTTTCAAGGAACTCGTTTCATCAAATACTGTTAAAACTAAACCTTTGTATTTCGCTGCACTTCAATTTGCATTCGACATTTCTTATGAAATTCTTTGTGTTGATCCATTCTTTTCGATGAAAGAAACTTATGATATGAATGAAATTTCCAATTACTGTAATCAAGAAAAGTCAGAAATAAAAGTGATATGATTAACGTAAATTCAGCCACAAGCTAAACATGATCTACTGATTTGATTGAAATTACTTTATGCTATCAATTTCGAAATTCGATAACTGATTTTCCAATATATATCAGTTACATTCAACTAAATGTCGAACAAGTGCCTCTCATGTATATTCAATGTCCTCATATTGATTCCGTCAAATATATTATTTTGATACTTTTAATTGAAATGTATAAATACCATAATGGTAAAATGCATTTGTTTATTCATATTTAAATATTTTTTGGTCTTTTAAAAGATATAGCTTTTAAAAATTGTGTTATTTATGTTTCTAATGAAAATTAACGATTTGAGAATATTCCATTTAATGTTATAACAAATATAAAAACGATATGTTGCATGTGATATTATGGGACATCAAAATCATCTCCATTAATTCATGTTACTGAATGTACAAAATAAAAATATAAAGTAGAACGGCAAAAACAGAAAAAAGACAAAAATAAGAAATTTATTTCTTCTTTCTTTAATATTTTACATCAATAAAATTACGATATAGTTACTGAATAGCAATTATAATCACTATAATCATTATCAATCATGCTAATATTATCGTAAAATATTTTTCCCGTTCGATTTGAACTAATGTATGAATTCATAAAAGATAATCTGATAAGAATAACAAAATCGTTAATTATTTAATTTTTCTATCACAAAGATATACATAAATTTGTTTAAACAT
Source organism: Gryon sp. ZL-2020 (assembly GCA_022817425.1). NCBI lineage: Eukaryota > Metazoa > Arthropoda > Insecta > Hymenoptera > Scelionidae > Gryon > Gryon sp. ZL-2020. The sequence goes on along the minus strand of JABFPJ010000527.1, from coordinate 30,062 downwards.
TATTTTAATGCAGTGAAAAAATATTTCGTCAAACATGTAATATTGTTAGTTTAATTTTTTCACAATAAAATAAAATATTTATACTTTTTAAACAAATTAATTCTGAAAAATATGAACAAAATTTGTCATAATGCAGCATATAAAAATGCAATGTTTTTTGTATCTCAAATTACATTGACTTGAATTTCATTTCAATTAATGCTAATTTTCAAATTCTTAATGCAACGGAAAAATGAAATTTGTGTAACGATCGTAACAAATATAATAGCACGACATATACATAGAATAGTGCAATAAAACTCATATGCTAATACAAACATTAAAAGTATGCACAAAAAGCAGCGTTTGTCAAGCGTCATGTATCTTTTACGACTTATTCGGAATTTATCGTATATAAATGGAATCAATACTTATCTCTGTTTGATTTCATTCAATTCAAAGGATCGTCTGTGCATCTGAAAAATCAAGTGTTTAAAAAATAAATAATGTAAATTAACGAAAAAACTAAAACAATTTTCTCTTTATGGAACAATAAAGAGAATGCATAATTTTTATGTTGGATTTGAAAGTGTTTTGAGTTGAATGTTGTTTGTTGTTAAAATTTTGTTAAAACTGAAACGTATATTAAAGTCAATGTTTTAACGGCGTTCGCATAATACAAAATTGTGTTTTTTACAGGGTATCGAGGAGGGTCTGACACAAATGAGTCAGTGTAGTCGAGACTCGAGACGCATTATTATATGGAATTTTCCACTGGATATCACGTTTAAGAGCACAAATCCTCATGGATGTAAGTATATAAGTTTCTCTGGATGCGTTGCATACAAGAAAAAAAAAGTTATACGAAAAAGTCCTATACCATCTAGGAAATAAGACGTTTCGTCTCATATATTGAACAAATTGCGATATCAATATAATATAAAGAACGAAAGTCTTAAACAATTTTTAATATATTTCTAGTAAAATTTACTGTAAAATCTAAAAATGTTTCTAAAATCGATATAGGCATTTTTTCATTATGTGACTCGATACGTTTTGATTCCTATATGGTATAGTATTTTTTTCTATAATTCCAGAAAATATTAATTAATCTTTTTTTGCGTGTAAACGTGTTTCAAATAGATGCTTGATTGAACTCTTACGATCTATTTTCAAAATGCTTTAACTTTGCTCGTGGCAAACACTTGACAATTGATTGCAGTTTGGGTCAAAGTTTTTCTTTTTGTTTTTCTAATCAAAAACTTTTAATTTACTCTTTGCAGTATTGTTAGTGCTTATTTATGCGAAATTAAAATTTAGTCGCAGAATATTAATTAACAAACTTTCATAGATATTTGTATTAATGGAATTAATTATATTTTGATAGTTGAATTTTATATATAATTCTAATTAGAAAGTCAATTTGTAACATATTTATTTATTTTTACAAAATACAAACAACAATTAAAAATTTGTAATCGCGTTTTTAACTACTGAAATAGATCTATCTTTTTCTTGTATGTTAATTCTGTTTGATGTACTGGAATTTATGCATTAGTTAAAGATTAGTTAAAGATACGTATAACTTTTCAAAAAGTTCATGTGTTGAAGTTTAAGAATTTCTCTTTACTCGGAAACTGTAGCTTTATGCAATTTGAAAATTGATTTCCAAATTAATTTTCGTCTTCCATAGAAATGTATGAAATGTAATTTTACAGGGATTCGTTAGTTTGAATTTACATTTTGTGCGCAACGAATTTGTATTAAAAAAGACGGATGCATTCGACAAATTTTGTTGCAGTAGAAATTCTTTATTAAAAGTTTGAGTTTAAAATAAGTCTTAACATTTAAGGGATGAAAATACTTTTTCTCCCGAGAGAAAGTGCCACTTTCGTCCCACTTTTTAGGAGAGAAAAACTTTTTTTTCGTATTTTGGAAAGTTTAGGCCTAAAAAAAACAATTGAATAATTGCACTAAATTAAAATGTCTTAAACAGGTATATTTTTCAATAAATGATATATTACATTTAAAAGTTTTTAAGATTGTCATATTGGCAAATATTTTTTAATCTCAATGGAACAGCAGATGTTTTTTAATATACAAAAGTTAATAATAAAATAGTGAAAGGTTTTAATTTATTGCAGTTGTTCTTTAAGATTTAGAGGTCTTAATTACTTTTCTGCAATTACACAGGGCCGCGCTTGATTCTTTCAATTTATGGATTAGATGTGTTTGGACACGATGTAATTAGAGGATACGGAATGTGTTACTTGCCGTTGGTGACAGGCCGCCGTGAAAAGAGGTATGTAATTTTTACTTCTTTCATATATCCATTAATTTTACATTCTTTTCTTTTCGCATGATTTATTCGCATTTTTGTTTTTATCAGTACTATTTTTATTTACATGACTCAATGTGTATTTTAATTAAATATGGAAAAGACGCTGCATTATTTTTAATTAAAATATGTAAATAATGCTGCATTATTCATTTTATATTACAAACTCTTTTTTCTGTTATAAAATGAAAACATTTGATTTTCTATTGATATATATTTAAAATGTAAATAACACATACTGAGTTGTGTTTATTTTGTCAAATTGGTAAAGATGACCTTGAAAAAGATATACTTTGAAGAAAATATAAACATAGCCATAATTAAGGTCACGCGATTTCAAACGTTTTTTATATTATTTTAAATTTAGATTATGTAATTTTTAACCTTTGGAAGTGAACATCATATTCATTAATTATTAGTTATATTAGTTGAAGATTATTATTACTTTGTGGTCAGTTAAATGAATTGAATGATTTGATTCGATCGATTCGATTAAGAACTGATTTTCGAAAATATTTGTGTGTCTCAATAGATTCGCCGTTTATATCCCAGAATCTTCTTCGAGTTGGCAACAATTTGCTGCTTGGTTAACTGGAAGAAAACCTGAATTAATCGATCCAACAATATTGGCATCTGGAGATGGCAGAGAATGTAAAATATTTTGTATTGACAGTATTTTTGCATCACATCTTTATCAAATTGAATTATATATTACTTATATACCATTTCTTCATTTATATTCAATGGTTTCTTTTAATTTTACTTGACATTGTTTGAAAACTGAATAAAATTTAATTTAAGTTATTTGTTAAACAATTTTGTTATTTGATATGTGTGAACATTTTTTAAAAAGATAAACATTTCATACATATTGAAATGCAATCGATCACTTTAGATTCAATTTCTTCAATTTCTTAATTAATTGATTGAGAACATCACTATCAATAACTTCATTTTATTTTTTTATTTGTTTCAGTAACTCGAATGAAGGTCGAGGGTTTCGTTACTGCATCATTCAACATTGTTTTAAAGGATTTTTTCGATATTGGTTATAAGAATGGCGACATTTACACCTAAGGTAAGTGACATGATTTTTTAAACATTTATTGCTTAGAATAAATGTTTTTAAATTGCACAAATAAATATTGTATTGAATTTAAATTTCAAAATGAAATAATATTTTCATTTAGACAATGCAATCTTTTGTCATCTTGATGTGACATCTGTAGACACATTAATCTGTTGGTATTTACATTTGAATAACAGCGAAACATATTTGTGTTATTCTGGCGAAATTATGTAGGAGATAGGAATTTCGTCTAAATCTGTTGATACGACAATAATTGATTTACAGACATGCCAAATTATTCTAATAATTTCTTTCTAATTTTATATTTTTAAAATTTGAATTTAAATAATATTTATTAACATTAGTTAAAAATAACACGATTGTTTATATTTTATAATTAAAGTTATATTCAATTACGCTTTTTATTTTATATGTCAACATTTTGCTGTTATGTTTGAAGACTTATTTATTTTTTTAATAAAAAGATGTCTTGGCTATTCTCAAGAGTACACTACATCAAGCTAAAAAGAATATAAGGATCAAATTCCTGTAATATATGTGTGCATGTGCTTACAATGACTTTGATGTACTTGCGACTATGTTAGAAAATAAATACCAAAATGGTATGAGAAATTTATTCAAATTTGTAATGGATATTTTTATGAACAAATACGCGTACGTTAAGGATTAAGACTTTTTCATTTTATTGACAAAACGTAAAAACGATAAACAAAATATATAAACATTCGTTAGAAATTATTTTTCATTCCAATGTACATTATTATTTTAAAATAATTATTCATTTAATAATTTAATGTCAAATTCAAAATTTCGATTTGTTCAAAGAATAGAAAAACATAAAAATGAAACCTTGAAGAATTATTTTTTCTTTGAAACCCGTATGTTTTTCTGTTTTAATATTTTTTGCATTTTCATATTCAAGGAATTAATATAATTTAATTCATAATAACAATGATAGCATCTCTACCATGTTCTATTTCATTAAAGCAATTAAAGAATACATTATTTTAATGCATACAGACTGATACGATGCAGTTAATTTGTATTCATTGTTTTCATTTACTTTTTTATTTGAGTTTTTATTTTTAAGTTGATTATTTGTTTTATTTTGATAGTACACATTCTCGCAATCATTGCAGTTATACATTTCATATAATTGATGCAATTCAAAAATTTGTTAAAAACGAATCTGTAGTTGAAAAGGATTTTTGGATTTTCATTTGCAAGGGAAATTAAAATGACACTAATTTCACATGTTTCATTTATGGAATATTATAAAATGAAAGATATTTTTATATATCGGTTAGTATTTATTAGCGGAGATTGATGGGGTTTTGAATTGTGGAGTCAACGTAATGATTAACCGCATCTGTCCACAATTTCAGTGTTGCGAGGGTGTTGACCTCATTTCAGGTAGTTTATGTAGTTGATTGTGTTATTTTTCCTGTGCGACATACATAACTTGTCTAACATTTTTTAGTGAAGAAAAAATAAAAAGAGAATAAAGATAATACAACAAAAATAAATTATATAAAAATTAGCATATTAAAGATTAATTTAAAATTAATCTTTTTCAATTTGCATCTTTCAATTTTATCAAAATTTTAAGGAAAATATAATTGATTTTTATAATGAAAAAAAAGGATTTGTGGTTTGTAGGTAAGAAGTAAAAGTGAGAGTAATTTAAAAATTATATTTTAAAATTATATTCATAAATTAAAAAAATGTAGACACGAAATACTGAAAATATGTATTGATAAAAAGTTAAATTAGAAAAAATCTTATTTTTCATTCAAAAAAGTGGTAAAAAAATAGACCACTTATTTGCGATGGGATAACATAAACCAAACAAAAAGACGAATGCTCAAAGTGATTTTTTCTTTATTCTAATACTGATGATAATAAAAAACATATTCTTTTACGTTTAATGTTAATTAACAATTTTATTAATAAATAGTGAATGATAGTTATAAGTAACGAACACAAAATATATTAAAAGCAAATTTCTGAATAAATAAACAGATAAATAAACATCACTGTCATAATTGTAAAACATTCTTTCATTAAAGTCAACCACGCATGTCATACATGTCTACTTATTATCTATTTTTTATTATTTATGTTTTAAAGGACCAGCCATTATTTTAAATTACAACAAAATATAACTTTTTTTTCAAACAAAATAGTAGTAAAACATTGCACTTTTCTGCACGAGTAACATTATTTCTAGACATTTTTTTCGTAATAATTACTGTTTTCAGTCAGTTAATTGTTGATGTAACGATCTTACGCAGCACTTCTGTTTAGTCATTATTTCATAAATGGTAATTTTTTCTTTGGATCTGAAATTGAAAGTCAGTCATTAGTGAATTTGTTTACAGGGTTTTACAGGGTTGAATAGGACAAATTGCTTTTGAGGTGAGAAGTCTTTCAACGTCTAAAACCTCTTGATTCGTAAAAGAATGTTGATGAAACATAGAAAATTAGCGATTTATAGCGCACCATTGGGATTGAAGTCATCTTATATCTAGCAATTGGGGTCGTCATCTAAGCTGTCAACAGAACTCGCATCGGGAAAGATATCAAGGAATTCTAATACAACGCCGTTGGTCCAGCCAAATCCGCTTTGTACTACATATTCACCACCACCGCCGTACGTCCCAGGATTAACGGCATCATACTGAAACATATATAATAACAAATATAATATTGATATTACATATATCAAAGTGAAATATGTGCGATAAACATCAAATAGTGGTGAAAATGTTTATTAAGAGAATGAGGGAATATGTTTTCAATTGAAAAAAAGTACTTTTTTATGATTAATGTTTAATAAAAAATATTAATAAAAAAAATACATAACAATTTTTTCTCTTTTAATATTTTCTACAAAAAAGGTGGTTGTAAAAATTATCGGGATAAAAAACTGGAAAATTGTGTAATTTGTTTCGTTCTTTTAGTGTTTTTAATTTAGACTATGCTTAGGATTGAAAACTTCATACATTTTTTAGTTGCTTTGTCTCTATACTTTCATCATTCAGCAATTATTTGTTGAAATTGTACTTTACTATGAGTTTTCGTAGCTTTTATTATGTACGAAAGAAGTTGTCGTCTGCTAAGATTGTTTTTTAATCATCATATCTTTTTCTTCTCTTATTTTTTGCTTTATTTTGCTTATGGTTATCATTTATTTATGGTTTTTTCGAGTGTGTAAAAAATAACAGAGTAACATGAAAAATAACAAAACTGAATGTTTGATTTCGAATTTGTTGATTTATTCTTTAAAGTTTATCTTTTCATCTATATCTTTCATTATATTTAAAAGTAGTATTAGACTGCTTCATGAATTTTAATATACGTTTATATACATTTATTTACACATTTCTCGTCAGTTTAAAAATGATTTCTTTTAATCTTTATGAGTATGAATATATTTGATCTTGATTTACAGAAATAATAACAATATTTTAAAATTCTAATTCTTTTTATTTTAAATAAAAATTTGAAATATAGTCGTGATTTATTTTTAAAGAATTGTATTCACCTAAAAATCTTCATAGGTTTTTCTGTCGGCGAAACATTACGCCGAAAAATTAACATTTATGTACAATTCACGTATAGTATGTCAAACTAAACGCTGATAAATTGGACTAGTTTAATTTAAAAGTACAATTATTTATTTAACGCAGATCCACATTTGTCCGTATTATTGTAATTCGTGTGAACATCCAAAAATTATATTTGCAGCATACATGAATATTCGTTGTTAAAAATATGCAACAACAATACGACATATTGTTGTTGCATATGTTAAGTCTGAAGCAACTAAAGCTTCACGGATAAGTCAGTTATCACGAAATGCACATTCAAAAGTTAAATATATATAGTACACAATACCCATTTCATTATAAAAGCTAATGTTCGTAAACATACACATGTAGTTACGACATTATTGTTATTTATTCAAACATTACAGTGAGATAACTTTTAGTTATACAACTTAAGTCTAATATGTATATTTTATTAACAAGAAATTTTTTGAATATTATTCGTATTTCACCTTTAAAAAGGTGAAATCTTGTTAAATAATCTCGAATTAGTCTACTGTTGATGATAACAATTTTCACGATCAAATTGGAACGATTGATCAATCGAAATTCGTCCATTTCATTCACATTGAATGCTAACTTCGATAGGGGACACTGATAACTTTCCGGTATAATTTGTCAGCACACAATCTTTTTGTCTGAACCTTCATTGCAGTGAAATAATAGAGAGAACTGTTTTATTTTCGACAAAAATTACTTATTACCTGCACCACCTTGTTCATTTAATCTTGTTACAGACTAATGAATGGATTCTTCATGTATATACAAAGTTTCATATACGAATGGTACAATGCTGGTGAATGAATTAATCTTAATTTTCAGTATCACATTGTTTTAAAATTATTTACATCCTTCAAGTTATTTGCATAAAAAAATAGTGTAATGTTTCAGCTTTTTAACATATTGCTTTTTTATTATCATTTTAACTGCTCTTACTTTCTTATAGGAAAACAGCACTTTTAATTTTAAAGGTAACTTGATATTTTTTTATTAATATTTAAGGAAATAAATTGAGATACTTTTTTGTCTTGTATTAATAATAATAAAAATAAAATATTAATTTGCTTACTTATGTTTAATGGTGTACGATGACCTAATTGTATAAAGTAGAGAAAAAGTAGTGCAAAAAAGGAGAACAATATTTCTTTCGTTGAAACAATGTGAAAATAGCCTCGAAAGAGATTATAATGTGAAGACTTATCTGATCATAATTCTAATGAACAGATGAAAAAAAGACTAATGATTACTACATATATAATAGAAGAAGTTTTTTTTTAATTTAATTTTTGTATCAATTGTGTATTCCATGCTGAATTGTCTCTATTCACTCATTTCATTACATTGTATTTTCATACTTGATGCTATATTAGCAGACTGACACTTAGAGAAAAATCTTTGTGCTGTTATGAAATATGATTGCTTGCAGATAAAAATTACTCTATCTTGATTACTTCAAAGATTATATTAATATATCACCTGCAGAATGAAAAGAGGGTAAATTGAATCCATTATTTAATTTAAAAAAGCGCGTACGTTCTTCAGCATGATTAAAAGTAAGAAATGAAAATTGTAAAATAATTGAATTTATGTGAGGATCAATAATGATTCTCACGAATTTGAATAAATTCGATCAAATCAATTTAGTTCTATTTTCAATATCTTTCTTCTCTGATCATTTGAACGTTTAACAGTTTGTCGACTAATAAGTTCGAGTATTTTTGAAGATGACAAAAGAGTGTTGAGAACAGCATAAATATGCAATAATTAAACCAACCTTTTCAAACATTTCCTGATATTTCTCAAAACCAGCATAGTTAGCTCTCAGCCATCGTGAAGCTAGTTCCTTGGCGGTGTTCATAGCGGGTTCGTAATTAGTTTGCAAAAGCCCTAAGGCTATCACTGACTGCAAAGGTGGCCATGCATTTGGAAAGTCCCATTGTTGTCCGGTCGGATTCAAAGAAGCTGGAGTACCGCCTGCACAGAAGAATATATATATATACGCACAGAAAAGATAAAAAATAAGATAGCTGCTCGTAACACTTCAACTGCACAATTGTGCAATCATGTACATTAGGTTGTATTACTTGTTGTTATCTAAATATATTTCCTGGAAAAGTGTAAGTTTACATATTGTTATAAAAATTAAATCGGATAAACATATTTCTTTACAATAAATAGAGAATTAATTGATTTATAACTTCTTCAATTTAGTTATTAAAATTATAGGAATTTCAAAAAGGTATATTTAATATAATAAAGGTAAATATAATGGCGAATGGAATTTTTTATATTTAAAGATTGATTTAAATTCTATATTAAATTTTCAGCACTTAATGTTAAAATTACAACTGCAAAAGCAAACAAAATGAGCTAAGTGTAATTATAATGAAATGTAAATGTCAAAGTATAACGAATTATTACAACAAAAATTGATATTTACAGAGCTTTACATTTTCATAATTGATAACTATTCATTTCGAACAAATTATAATTGAATTATCTCGAATAATTTTTGAGAGGAAAACGAAATTCATTTTGTGTAATAATGAAATACTTTGAACAATGATGACAAATCAGTATTATTTTCGAATCATGAGTACCTTTTTGTTGTAAATATTTAAGCTTTTAATAAACGTTGCAGTTTGATACAAAATGGAACTGTAATATTCGAAACCAATTATATTATTACAAATTACTTTCCTCCGCGATAAAAAGATTCAACAAAATTTTATTATAACTTATACATTCATAAAAATGGAAAAAATCAGATTTGAGACGCGAATCTTGCATATGAGAATTGGTGCTAAATTGAGATATTAAAGGGAGCGAAGCGGTGCAAAATGAGATCATGCTCCAAATATGTCATTTTTACGAGTGCGTGTTTCGTCAAGCGAACAAACACCAACTATATCCTGTGATATATTTATATAAGCTTACATTACATTTTTCAAGTGTAATTTCATTCCAGACTCAATTATTCAGAATATCATGAACGACAAAGATACTGTTTAATAAAATAATTATATTAACTAAAATGTATATAAAATGCTGCAATTTAATATAAAATTGTAATTTTTACTACATAAATGTTTTTAATTGTAAATAAAATTTTTTTATACATTTCCATTTGGTAAAGTTGTTGCAACAAAAATTCTGTCTGATTACAGTCGGGAACAATGTCATAAAAGAAGTTGCCAAATAAAAATGTGTTATATCGTATTATTCTTATAAGTCGTACAAGTTTTCGCACGGATTCGCATTTGATATAACAATTCATATTCTCTTATTATTATTGCTTTAATGATGTAACAAGTAATTTTATGTGTGTAATTTTATGTAATTCCGAACATTTTTAATAATTTATCAAAGTAAAACAAGTAATTCACTTCAGAGAAAAACTTAATATAATATTGAAAAGTTTTTGTGTTGCTTTTTACAAGATAATTTACTGTTAATATACATTTAGTTGATCAATTGCAGATAAAGTAAATAAAAAAACATATGTCTTTCACTTTGTACCTATGTGTGTGATTTAATGATATTAAAAGTAATTAGCATTTTTTACATAACAAATACGAGGAAAATATGACTTTGATCATGAAGGTGAAAACTGATCCAAACGATACTGACAATTTTTTATTATTTTGCTTTATAAGAATATTTAATTTACAAAATAAGTTAAAATGTTCTCTGTGTAAAGTTTTTATGACTTAAGTCTTTAAAATGAATAAAAATAATCCAAACATTTAATAGCATTGAAGTATGAATAATTCAAAACTCGATTATATTTGTTTCACTGTTAGATTTTAAAGACGGTACATACATAAAATGTAACAGTTATGATTTCATAATCATTCTTTTCAACTTATTTTCTGAGAGGCACTTTTCCAGCTACTTTACTTTATTTCAATGTTTACGCGAAACAACTTCGTCAAAATATCTCGCAATGTCTTTTCAAGTTAAATGATAGTTTAAATTTCGTCTATGAATAAAATTAATTCCAAAATATACACTGAAACTTTCAAATTAAACCTAAAAGTTCTGGATAATGTTAATTTTTACGATATTCAACATTGATATACAAATGACTGTAATAACCATAAAAATAAAAGCTTCACGAGTGTCTAATTTTACATCATATATTTTTAATGCAAATCATACGTGAAATTATACTTTTTCAAAAGAATCTCAAACTTTATTCGAATACTCTGCGTGCGAACAGAAACTTTAATATTTCATAACTTTGTAGCGGTTGAGATGATACCTTATGAAATAACTTAAATTGTTTTTCAAGTAAATCTATGTTTCCGAATAATTTAAATGAAAGACATTTTTCATTTACTTTAGTTTAATTTGTCTAAGTTTCTTAATTTATTATTTTTTACTACTATTCATCAATTAATAATAATATTTTTTATATTATTATTAAAATGTTTTTTTACATTCATGTTGAGTTGTCCACGCAGATTCCTAAATGATACAGTAATTTTGATTATACCTTTATCAAATATGTACGTCACTTTAATTTTAATTAAAATAATTAAAATACATTCTAATTAACACGTGCTCAGATAAACGGTCCTTTGATGAACCCGTCAATTCTCAGAATATTTCTCATGGGATAATCAAGCAGAGAAGGTCGAAGATGACAGGTATTTGTATTCTAAATTGATTAGTTCTCTTTAATGTAACGTGTTCGGGATGCTTCGTAACTGGGACATTATTAAGTTTGTCAAATGGCCCATGATTAGGTATAACAATACCCGTCTCTCGAATACGATAAAATTGTTTTTTCTCGTTGAGTTGCTTTGAGTATTATGCTTTTCATGCGCACAATTCATTGTAGCCCTTGAGTTTCAAATGTATTCACTGTGCTGCTATATTACTTGTACGTTCGGCTGTATTTGCGGCATCGAGTTTGAAATTCATTTTAACCTGGGTCTCGCTGACCTTTTATGAGTACGTTTTACGAGCGGTCTTCTTTAGGCAGGAATTGTCCAAACTTCCGCACAAAATGCAAATCCACGATTTAAGTTAATTGTACAAATTTTGGTTCAATTCGCAGTGGTATATTTAAGGAGATTGAATTAATGTTCATTTTCTACAGCTGATGATGGAAACTCATGTCAGTTTTTTGTTAGTTATTTCGATGAACATTGTATTAAATGAACTTACCATAATAGGACATAATGTTTTCTCGTTTTAAGTACGAAACTGCTTTCATGCCATATTCCTTGGCACGAACTGTATTGTAGCTCATTGTGTAGAGTGGAGTGAGATTTGTTGGATAGAAGGTTTTCCGATGCCTTTGATTTTTGATGTCGTAATCATACCAGATGCCATCTTCTTTGTTCCACAATACGTTGTCAATAGCTTGTTGTAGTTTTTGCGAGATTGTTTTATAATATTTTGCCATCTGTTTGTAAAAAATTATTCAAATGATTAAAAGCTTTATTACGAGGAGTTTTTAAATATACGCATATTTCACGTTAACGCTATTATAGGTGTAAAAATTAATGATAGGAAAGTTTATTTAAATCCTTTTTTTGTCATTAATATTCAACTGTCATAAATGGACGTATTTTTTTATCAAGCAATTTGTTTCGGTTTATGACCTGTAAAAAAATTATTCAAAGTACATCAAGTGATACGAATTTAACGTCCGGTTGTGCAGCTACATAAAATGACCTCTCGTTATTTGTTTCTTCTGTGTATGCAACTAAAGTAATGAACATTTTTATTAATGTTTAATTAATTTTAATGTTAAATGCAATTTTCAGATACTTGAGAACTTTTTAAATTTAAAGTAGTGTATTATAATTAATTTTGAGTCAAAAAGAATAGAAGATAGATTTTGAATTGATTGGCAAATATTATACAAATCGGAAAATACTTGATTTGTTTGTATTTTTGAAAATGTTTTACGAATCTTTGGATTTAAATTGCGAGATGCTTCTTTTGTAAATAATTCCTTGTAAATAATAATTTAATGAAATTCAAATATATTGTATTAACTTTAAATATAATATATTATAAATAATCTAATATGTAAGTATTATTATGAGTACTTAAAACAGTAATTTAGTTTAATAAAACGATTAATATTGTTCCATTTCAAATAATTAAACCTCGCCCACATGGAAACACGCTATGGGAATACACTGATTAATTAAACTAGATTTTCCGCCCACTTATGTTAAGAAAATAATCACAGTAATTGCATTTCTTCTTTATGACGATTTTGCTTGAAGTTACTTGTAATTTATTATTTACTAAATGAACTAATTGCATAAATTAGATTCATTTTAACAGATATTAACAAAACGTGATTCATATTCTCTGTACATGAGAAATATGGACCATGTTTGGTAATAAATCGAAAGGTTTTTGTGATTCTCTAGAAACTTTGCAGTTGAAAACACACCGAAAGTAAAATTCTTAGTATAAATTGAGTACTTTATGGATAATATCACGGAAGTTATATTATTCTTACTTTAAGATAACTTAATTCCTCAGTAGAAGAAGAAAATGCCGCAAATCACGTCGAACTAAATAACACTTTATCTAAACTTGTCCAAATTAACCTGACCTAATTGTATGTCATTTAAATTAAGGCAGCGGAACTGCAGTTATTGTTATACTTGTTAATTACACGAAGTCAACTAATTCAATAACAAAGAATAAAAGTAAGCTTTAATAATTTCGTTCGGTAAAAAATGTGTTTGATTTTGAATTTGTAACTGTCCAACACGTCTAATCAAAATCAAATCAATCAAATCAAACTTTCTTTTCAAAATATTTGTATGTGCAAAATTGTTCTGTTTTTTAATTTATACAATTTTTATCTTTCTGAAATATACATTTAACTGCATTATTTTGGTAGCATTAAGAAAACAAATGAAAAATTGAATTCCGATATATAGAAGAAAAATTGATCGCGATAGTTTAAATCATTAAGTTTTATATGTCACATATATGTCGTAGAAAAGAATTATCGCTGCGTGTCCGACGACCAAACTTGGATACTCGGTCTAGCTCCCTCGCGAATTCGTGGAATATACACTTTCTCTCGCAGAATTCTATGTAAGTAGTATAGAAATCTCTGCCGGCCGTACTATCGCGTATACTTATATATCCTATTTCAGATTTTGTCGCCTTTATTTTTATAAATCTCCAGAGGCACACTACGTAATTAAATTGTAACCAACGGAGATTATAATGACGGGTTCTATTTTTCTAGTTTTATGAGAGACAAAGAAGAAACACATAAGATCTTTTGGTATGTGTGAAAGTTGAACGAACATTTAAAGAAACAAGAAATCTTCTTTAAAATTAATTTGAAAACATGAACATAATAATATTTCATTTCAAACTTCCGAGATTGTCCTGAAGGTTTTATATATATTTTTCCCAGATTTATAAAAGGTAAAATAAAATTTAAGGGCAAAACATTTGAAGATATTTTTTTATAATTATTTAAACAATTAAAGGAAGTCAGAAAAGCGCTTTCTTATAGATTTTTTCAGTAGCCCTTAATATCTGAATTTATTCTATTTAACTTGCTCGTAGTGCTGGATTTTCACTTGGGAATGGTTATAATTGATCATGGACTCAATGGCACCCAGCGCGATATTCAACGTGCAAGTTAAGCGAGGGATTATTTTTATTTATTACGACAGTGTATACAATTTGCGAAAGTTTTATAGACAAAACATGTACATTTAAAAAATGTATATTGTAAATATATAAAAAATAATTCTTTTGAATGTTCTTTCAGAATCCAAGATTTTGTACTTGAATACTGTTAAGACATTAGTTGGTATGATAAATAATTTTTATCTATCGCGATTATCAATACGATTTCCATGACTGGAATATTCAACGAGAGATAAAGGTGAAGTGGTACGACATGGGTTGTAACGATTAGTATGATTTGTTGAAGTGGAGACGTTCAAATGATTGTATCAGATTTGAACTTACTTCAGTATAAGTTATGGTATATGGTTATGTTTTGCTGAGCGAAGCACATGATAATTCACGATTTCGGCTAATTTATTTGTGTTTAAGGAAGTCAAATTTTCTTTCGATCTACTTTATGTTTCCGTAGAGCTAAGTAAACTAATTATAAATTATAAATAGATTAGATAAAATAATGAAATAATACAAAAATAAAATAGGGGATATTGAAATAAATGTTTATTATTCTACATGATTTTGTAATGAAAATATATTTAAACTAATAAAAATTTAGGTTTATGACTAATCATTTGAAAGTAACTTATTATTAAAATTAAATAGTTAAAACATTCTATAAAATGTATTCTGACATTTTTACAGAAATGCGAAATATTAAACAAATAGTTTTTATAATTTCAAATTAAAAAAATCTCGCATACACATTTTAATGAGATTACAATCATGTTAAGTCATTATTTTTTTACTAAAAGATTATAATTTAATTGATTTATAATTAGTTATTCAATTGTACTTTATAATTATTTCAGTCGTTATCAAAGTAAAATTACACGAATTTTGATGGATCGTATATGATGAACAGATAGTCCTACACATTAATTATTAATGAAATTCATCCTTACGAAATAATAACTTATTTTGTATGGATGACACTTTCTTTCAATATGTCAATGAAAAGAATGTTCATAGTAAAATGAAAACCTGAAATAAAATTGTTCATCATTGAATGAAGAAAGAAAATTGCAAAAAGCAATTCTCTGTGAATTATACAATTTTTAAAAATGATGAAGTTAAGTATAAGGAAACTTACAATTTTTATGTACGAATTCTAATTGAAAAACGAAAAGAAAAGAAACCCCTTGTCGTTTACAGTCGAAGAATTGCCTAGTTTATGACGGAAAATATTCAGCCTGCAGTAGTAAAGTTCAATCTAATCTACACTTGAACTGATTTCTTACAAACGTTGAAATATAAAATTAAAGTCATATCTCCAAGCTTTGGGTTATTCATTTTTCATTGTTTAAACCAACAATTAAAATAAAAAATGAATTTTTTAAATAAAACGTCGTTTTAATGTCATTTACCAAATCTACTCTTAAATACAAATTTGTTTGAACAAAGTAGAGACTGAATCAATAGACCGTAATCTTGTTCTTGTTGTACTTTGTATTAGTAACACAAGTTTAATAAATCATACAACTTCTTTCAATTTAGACACAAGCTTAATTGGATGCGTACTTCTGATACTTAGTTTTGTAGTGTTTGTTAAAACAGTATATTTGACACAGTGCCTTAGGCGTAGTACAAGCTTGATAAAGCTTGTAATTAACTTTCTTCTAAGACCTTAATCATCTTATTTTACAAATTATAAAAAAATAATGTAAAACTCAAACAAAGACCGAATCTACTATGTGTTTTCTATGTTTCATTTTCTGATTATCACTTTTCCTTAAACTTAAATTATTATAATTTTTTTCCATGATAATATAATTAATGTCTTAATAGTATTTTTAAATGCAACCTTGGATCATACTTACAGTCGGTTGTCCGAACAAAGAATGCCAGTTAGCGAGAATTCTGGCGTTTCTTTCGACAAACGAATTTAAATCGACCGGAATGATATTTCGCGTGGATATATCATTCAACGACCTGCATCCATAAGCGTCCGGGGTCTCGCAGCTTTTACTGTTCTTTGGAATAACCCATCTCGCTGAAAAATCCCAGCCACTTTCTGCTGCGGCTTTTAAGTCTTCGTACAAAACGCGTCTATCCTCTTCCGGAGTGTTTTGCGCCAAATTATAATCCTCTCTGTAAAATTCAGATCCAAATCTTGTTTGAATCGTGCATTTATCAAAGGAACTTTTGCATGAGAAAAGACAATTTAAAAGGATAAAAATGTTGCACCTTTGTTTAAGGTATTACAAGCATATGGTTGAATATTGAAATATTCATTAGTCATTTGATTACAATTCAAGTTCAAAAATCCCGTTTTTTTGCCATGAAATTCAACGTTATTTCAATCAAATGGACGGAAACATTAATTGCTTTTATTCAAATGTAATCATTTCTCTTAATTCCAAACGTTAGTGCACGTCTTTGTTCAATCTCTTTATAATAAGAGATTTTGCTTTTAATTATTAATTTAAAAAATCTATTTCAATACTTCGAAGTTTGAGATTAAAAGTATTTGGTTTGATTCATATTATTCGTTCAGCTTGAATGATTTAACTAACTTGACCGAGTAAAATTTTGCTAAGTACAAACTTTTTAGGCAAAGATTTTAAATTTAATACAGTGGTACATTTGTACATTCATCGCACAATGTCCGATCATCGAAGTTATTTTAAGTCATTCCCTTTAACTGTACGTGTTCAGCATTTCTTGTAAAAATATCTTGAATATATTTAATTGTATGATTAAATATTGAACTTTCAATTTGTAGTAAATAGTAATTTAAAATATAAAAAAATAGTTATTCGGAGTGAAAAAGTATTTAAATGTATAATAAAAATAAATACGGTAATATTAATTTTCATTTCAGACTATAGATCCAAAAGATTAATACGCAATATTCGAACAATAATGTCACAACTCACTTCCCTTAGTGTATTGCCTGGCTATATTTGTTTCTTGTGGCTTCAAGATTCCTGTCAGATTCAAGTTATCGATGTATCGCATAGCGTAATTGAATGAATTATAACACTTTATATTCAACTATGCAATTAATATTTGATATTAATCACTTAATAATGTGTTAAAATTAATCATTCATTTTTATAACTTTAATGGTATTTTACCGAAAAAATATTAAACTTATTTATAATATTTATTAAACTTACTTATAATAATATGAAATATTTCTCAAGAGACATGTAAAATCAATTGAAACTTAATTAAACATATATATTTCCATTACCGATAACTCTCAGGGCGTGGTCCATTACTGTCAACGATATAATGCATCATCCAATATATGTTGCCGTCTTTCATAACATTAACAGACTTTTGACAGACCCAAAACTGAAATTCCTTGTCTAATGTGGCCAAAGATTCGCGTATAAAAGCACCGTCATGAGTGAATTCGTAATATTTTTGAACCTAAAAATTAAATATTCATCTTGTTATTTAGTAAAATTAATTAAGTACTTATCTTATTTCATTTCTATAATAAAATTAATCACACTTATATACTAATAAGTTCATTTGAAAAATACTATCTTATAATAAATTTAACTAAAAACTAAACTGACTTTTTATTATTTATTTTAACATTATAAACAGTATATAATTTACTTGCTTTAATTTATTTTTAAAAATCAAAACAACTGCAGTTGTCTGTTGCTGATTTTATAAAATTACATTTATTTAAGTACTTTATTTGCAATTGTTAATGAAAGTAAAATAAATTGTTAAAATAAATTGTAAAATTGTTACTAAAATAAAAATAAAAGGTAACGACAATTTTCATTCTTCTCTGAAGTGATTATGTAGTAAGTGAATATAAATTATAATGTCAATATACTACTTTAAAGTGTTTATTTTATTAAGTAGTGTTATTAGAAAAATGTAAATGCATCATTAAAGGGATACAGTGGCAGTTTCATTGCAACAATGTAATACTATCACTATAAGATTAATTAAAAGTATTATATTCGACGTAAAAGTTTTCAGCAGAAACTGCAGCTTAAAATGCTTATGGAAACATTTTTCACAAGCATCGGACAAAAATTCAGACAAAAGCTCAGATGGAAACTGATATTTAGAATAATGTGGGTTGCAACTTTTTTCACGTTACATCATTAATTCCTAGTTAATAGAAAAAATATTCATGAAAGCTATCCAAGTCTTAATACTGTTGAGATTTCTTTTAGAGGTACGTATGTTGAGAGTTTTTTTTTGGAAAGCAGATAACCACGAGTGTCATAAGCATTATAATGAAGAATAAGTAAAAGAAGAAAAACTGAACGAAAAATAATACTTTGTAATTCTCATGAACTATATAAAGTAAGTCACTTCATTGTTACAATTTCACATTACTCGTATTCATTGAAAAAAATGTGCAAATAAAAATAAATTGCACTGTGTCACAGTATACGTATTTTTATGTATAATGTATAGTTTGAAAGTTAGAGATGCACTAAATTTTTTATTCGTAATTATCTTAAACGGTGAGCTTGAGTGAAATTACTGCACTTTGTTGGAAGCTTTTCAATATGAAAACGCGGTAATCATTTTACTTCGCATACAATTAACTGTACCGTGTAAGCAAAAAGGGTTTGTTTTTTCATATAAGTGAAAATATTTTGTCAGTCTGTAGCTTTATATCAAATAGATAGGGTTAGTTGACTAATTAATCTTTGTGAATATGAATACCATTCATAAATCATACATTTATTAAAATGAAATGCAAAATTTTACTCTAAAATATATTTATTTATATTTTTTTATTTTTTATATTTTATAATTTATAATTATAAGTTTATTTATAAATTTGTTCATCAAAATTTGTGGATATTTTGAACAATAATGTCAAAAATAAATATCATGAAAATCTTAGACATTTCATAAAATCTACTTTTTTATATTTTGTATGTTATCACATTAAGCGACGACAAGTAACACGACTTACCATTGGTATTAGTAAGGGTGGCTGGCTGCGCATGAGATAATATATTCGGCCGCCATTAGGGACGAAGTCGAACTTTTCAACCATTGACAACAAATTCTTTATCATGCCTTTAACAGTTTGAGTCATATTCGTTAGTAATAATCCCTTAATAATCCAATAACTATCCCAGTAGTAAAATTCTGAAAATATATTCGATTATTAGAATAACTTACTTTAAGAAATATAAGATAAATACATAGAAAAAATAAAAAAATGTTTAAAAACGTATATTAAAAAAATTAATGGAATAAATTGTTTAAATTGTGATAATTCATTTATAATAATGAATACATTAATTGAAATTTTATCATCGGTACACTATTCTATAATGACAAGCAGGAATTCAGGTTCTTGATATAAACTTCGTACATAAACTTTCGGAGAATCATGATCTGTATTGTGAATAAGAAGTTTCTGACGTATTTGAAGTAATAAGTTGAATTGCTTTGAATGAAGAAATTGACGTGTTGCAATAATTAAAAGATATAATAATTATGATTACAATGGAAATTGTATTGACGTGAATACTCAAAATAATTAGACATTCATGAAATAAAGTCCAATATTTATGTGAAATATTCAGTAGAAAAGCGTTTTATATGTTCAGACGCTCGTTTATGATTCAGGCTTCAAACGTTCTTAAGATACTCGGGGGAAAAATAATTTACGAGTACAGTTTCTATAAATGTAAGAACATTTTGTAAAAAACAACACTTTTCATTGCAGTAAAATAAACATTAATTTAATTAATACAAATAATACGAAAATCCTTACTAAAAATTGTATTTTGTTTTTACTACTTCAAGTATTTATTTTTTTATTGCACAATTTTAAACGAATTTATAATCATTATTTCATTAATTGCAAAAAAATCATGGAAATTTATTTCGAAAGAGTTGTTTATTAAAAGTTGTTTACTGTACATATGAATTCGTTATTTTGTATGAAACATTTAATCATAGATGAATTTGTTCGAGGATAAAAGACTGCGTTATTTAATATCAACCAACGTAAATTGAAAAATGTTGTGTTTCGTTTAAATATTGTTATTTAAGTATTGTCTTTCTGAAGGTATACTTTTGCAATAAATAAAATGTCAATCAAAATTAAAACAATTAAAGATAAACAATATGAAATTCGAACCTCTAAATCGACCACCAGGAATGATAAATCCATTGTCAACATATATAATACTGTGTCTATCAGGGTACTGCTTAACTTCCGGTTTAATTTTCTTGCCAAGTATTTTCCAAATTTCATTCAACTCTTTGACCCAGATCTTGTATTTTGGATCTTTTATACGCATTAATATAGATGGATTATCGTGCCAATCTGGAGGCAACCAACTCTCGAGTTCCTCATTGCGGACGAAATTTTCGCTCACAAAAGTTTCCACTTGTTTAAGACTTGGCTGACGATTCGTTGATTTCATAAGATTTTCAAAGCTGCCACGAAATGAAAAAAAGTCCATTATTTTAGTCAAATCAATACAACTGATTTGTTTATTTCAACTTACTTTTCAAATGTTACATCGGGATCATTGATTTGCGGGAGATCCACGAAAGTCTTGCTGTCGTTGAACACTTCTTTTAACTGGACCGTTTGCAGCAACTCGCCAGTACAGTAAATTTTACTAAAATTTCAATTAAACTACATTATCTTGAATCAGGTGCGCGAAAAATATTTTCATATTTTTTTTATTTCGATTACTACTTTGTTTTGATTCTATACGTATTGCAATAATAAATTACTAAAATAATATTGTTACATTACATTAATTATAATATTAAAATATTTATTTAGTCATAAATTTGATGTATGAGGCAAAATTTGATTAATTCTGAACAAAAATTGAGATCAAAATAGAAGAGCTCGTAAAGATAATCTGGTATGTATAAATTATCCAAAAAATGAACAAAAGAACTTCGACATATATAGTGTGTGATTTATACATATATAAAACATGTTTATTAGATAAATAATTATGTGTAGTAGACTTTTATGTACAAATAATATATATTATGTATTATTTTAATCTTCTTTTAATGAACTTCATCAGCATAATCAATAATTTATTTTGTTAACAAATGTAATAGTATTACACTGAGAAATATAGTTAATAAAAATACAGTTATCAAAATAATCATCCGACTATCTACTTATATTTTAGTATAAAAGCATATAACAAATAACAAAAGTAATGATCCTAATGCATATTTTTTCCATCATACTTTTTATTGTCAACACGGAAAATAACAAGTACTTAGTATTATCCTTTTTCTTAATAAGCTATTGTAGTTATCTTATCAGTGAACATTTCCTTTAATAATAATGTTACTATAAAATAATATTACTATTAAATGTTGTTATTAAATAATAACAACGTTTTATAGTAAAATTCATATTCGGTATAATTAAATTATTCCATAAAATAGAATATTTTATGGAATAATACTTTTTATGTTTAAAAATACACTTTTTAATATATTTAAGAATCATTTGAATGTAATTTGGAGAAATAATAATTAAAATTCATTTCTCCGCGAACACTCGAATTACAAAATTATTAGATTTGCAGTAAAACTTGTTATGAAGTCATTTTAGGCCAATATTAAGAGAGACTTATCGATCAGACAAAAACCTGTGGCCTTGTTTGTAAAGTGGGACGATTTGAATAAAAATGCATCACACGAATAGAATGGGGGAGTTTTCTGTACCAATTAAATATCAATAGCTTACAGTGAAATTGACAAGAAAAGTCCAGTGATTGCATCTGTGTTTCAATATGAAAAAAAATAGTTTTGTATATAGAAGTACATGAATTTAAATACTAAAGTGAAGCGATGGTTTCAAGTAAGCCTGCAATCAAAATACTGGAGTTTAAAGAACAAATAATATTTAAATATAAAAATATTTAATTTCTTACCACAAAATTACAATTCTTTTAACAAATTAAGATGTATAAATATTTTAAAGATTCACAGAGTATTCATAATTTATGTGAACATGAAATCTTAAATATTTATTTTGTAGAGATAACTTTGAAACGTCATGAAAAAATGTTTCGACATCAAGGTTTAGTGTGCTGGAATGTTTATGTCAGATTTGATTTGTGACGAAGCTTGTTCGTGTACTTTGACAGAAATGCTATTACATGATAAATTAATTATTTAGATAATAAAATAGTTTTTGTTGTAAACGTTAATGACTATTACTATTTAAATTAAACAATAATGCAAACTTTTCTATAACTGCAAAATGCTCTTAGCATTGTTAATGTTGTAATTAACATTAATTGGAGTTAAGAAGAAGACATTTTATTTATAAATCTTACATTTAAAAAAGTTTTAATTATTCTGTGCACGTAGAAAAATTAATGAAAATAGTCACAATTTAAAACTTAAATGAGAAAAGGTAAAAAAATAAGAAATTATAAAACCGATTATTTAATTATTTAAAAACGATTTAATTATAAAATTTTATTTATATTAAAGTAAGAAAATGTATTGTATACAACTATTTTCATGAAGTATTGCTCGTTTGATTTGTTCTCACACTTGTTGCACAGCATAATTTATTTTAATATTATTAAAATGTACTTTACTAAAAATACTGTTTTTAAAAATTAAAAATACTACGAATACATCTTTACGAGTACCTTTTTACTTTTATTCTAAAAGTATTAGCTTACGTTATCGGCACATCATGTGAAAATAGCGACTTTCAAACGCCTGGCATTGATATATACATAACATATATATTCGGGAAGATATTTTTTATCGCTGGAATTTCCATTATAGTAAAAACGTGTTTTTATAGATCATTCAGAACTACATATTAGTTGATGTTTTTCACATAATGTAAGTTGAAAAAAGTCTTTTTTGAAAGAGTTTTAGATATTATAGATATTTTCATTGCTATTTTTGGTTTGAAAAAAAAATAATCCACACCAAAAGATTTTGTGACAAAGAAAATGATTAAAAAAGTCAATATACAATTACAAGAAAACTGATTCATGTGTTCATGTTTTCTATCCATTATGTAATTTTGATAAAATTGATAATTGTCGGAAAAAATTGTATGTTATCGTAGACGAGTGGGTGCAGATTGATTGATTTGAGTCAAATAACATTTAACAACAATTACTTTATAATAGTTTCTGTCGTATGAAATTATTATTATTATAGACAAAATCAAAATTTAAGCAGAAGATTAACCATTGAACCAAATGACAGATGTATATTTATAATGATGAATTATGTTACAATATCCAATCAACGTTTTAATTACAAATGTCGCTTGTACAGTTTTAACTACAAAAAATCATATCATCGTATTAATTAGAAGCTAAAATTTATTGAGTAGTTATGTCATTTCAATTATTTATAATTTCTCTTGACTCAAACGTAAATATTTTCAAACCGTTAATTGAATCATAATTAATTGAACTTTTCAAATTTATGCATTAAAACAATAAAAGCTGCGTAACATGTGGCTTTGTTTTATGGATATATAGGAAGGAAATTGATGACAATCGAGCATTATTCGATATTCGAACCTTCCTGTTCACAATTTGGTCTTCTGCTCATAAATCTTTGTATAAATCTGAAATCGTATGGATCGAAATTTTAGTAACGCAGATAGATATTTGCAATGAGGAAGAAAACTGAAACAGTTTTACTTCATAAGATTTTAAAGTTTTATTTTCTTTTAATACTTTGATATAATATAATTTATAATTTATAAAATCCCTTTGTTTTAAATTAATATTAAATAAGAATAAAAATAAAAATTACTTATTTAAATATTCAAACACAATTTATTGAACTTTTTATATGTTTGAATATAGTTAAAATTAATTGTATTCATTTTTCCATTTCATTTTTTCAATTTTCGTCGCTAATTATTTAAATATTAATTATTTAAAATAAAGCAGGAGAAAAATAAACAAGAAATATGTTTTTAAATATATAATGTATATTTTATAATAAAAGACAAAAAAAGATTTAAAAGAAAGCTAATAAAACAAAGATAATATATTCAAAAATAAATTTTTTTAAGAGGACATTGCAAAACTGGAAGCAGCTCAATAACACCATATATTCTCAATAACCATTACTAAAACAATGGAGAGAATTGTTCTATGCTTTGTGAATAAATGTAACACGTTTTCCCCCAATACCTTTATGGAGTTTTATTTTCTGATGTATACTTTCGTTCATTTCTTGGAGTGTCAATCTCAAGTCTTTTAAAAGTATTGTATATCTTTCTACTTTTCATCAGACCAAGTATTTGTGGCATTGAAAAAAGACTGTCGACTCAACGAAGAAAGGTAAATAAAGGAGGAAGATATCCGCACAATCAGACTCCTGCTATACACGGGATATCCGTAATTCAAGATTACATTCTTTTCTTAGAACCATTGTGTGCTCGTGAATCTACTGTTCAGCTTAAGGTCCAAGCATATTTATGGTTCAAAAAATCGACTGGAAGACACTTGTTCTACGATTTTCATTTGTAATTTTACGTTTTTTGTTGTTTTTACAATGATTGTATTGAATGAATTACGAATGACGATGAGACGAAACAAATTTAAAATACAAGTGATAAAAGATTTTTTCACTTAAAAATAAATGATAAAAGATTTATTTTATTAATCTTTTATCTCTCAATATATAATCTCTTTATTATTCATATATATTCAATAAATTTGATTGATAATACTTTCAACGTTTTTGTCATGAAGAAAGAAAAATGACACGTTTTAGATTCTTATCATTGCAAATATCTCCAATGATTGTTCTAGCTATTTAAAAAAAGAAGATAATGTATTTATAACGTTTAATCTTAAATATATACTTTCATTTGCATTGTTTTAATGAAATATAGTATTCATATTAAGAGATTATATTTCATTGCACATTTATGAATTTTTGTAATCTTGTATCTCACTAACAGATATTAATAGTATTACTTTGTGAACATTTTACAATCGAAATTGGGTGCTAATTTAATTTTTGTTGCTCAGTTTAGAGATTATATCAGACACTGACAAGATACTAATTGGTATAGGATACTGTTTAAGACATGACTTTAATAGTATGCGATTAAATGAAATAGATTTATCAAGATTCAACTCGATAGATAATTTAATGGAACCATTAAATGTTACTTAAATTTATATGAAATGTAATTTCGTGAAATTTCAATTGTAAATGTTAACTCTGTGGTTCATGGAAATATATTACATTACTGTATAATTAATGAAAAATTAAATTAACGAAAATATAGATAAAATATAGAGTCTAAACGTACTCATTGTACGTTTAATGAAGATTGTAAACTCGTGGTAAACTGTGCAAATCTTAATTATGAAACCACTAAGTTTTAAAATTACTAAAGTTTCACAACATTTTCTTAGTCTTTTAGATATCTAACGATGAAAGAAGTGTAATCCTATAAAAATATATATATTTTTTACTTTGGAAGAAGATACTTTAAATATCGTGATTTGTGCAAAATACCTAGCTTTAAATTTGCAGAAAAAAAATAATTTTAAACATTTAACAGAGTGCTTTGGATGAGAACAAAATACCATGTGCTTTCATTTTGAAATGTAAATTTTATATTCGTAAATGAATTCATTTCCATTTTGAAATGTAAATTAAATCTTCACATATTATATTTTAGACTGCAAGCTTTTTGACAGTTTTGAAATATGAATAACTTTGGATTAGGTGAACTGCTTAATTGAAGTTTCCATAGCATGGCAAATTAAATTAGGACAGCATTGATAAGATTATCGATATCTGTAGAATTGCGGTAATTTCGCATATGATTAGATCAGATAAAATTTGGAAATTAATAGCTGTTATATTAGTTGATTATATTAGATGATTAATGGATTTGTTGTCATTTTAATTACTGTGAATAATATTTCGTTAATTTTGTTAGTTTATTAACGAAGTTTGATTTTCGTAGTTTTCGCAGTCTTTTAATATGACTGAAAAATTTTAATAATAGATCTAACTTATGAGTATTAAAACTTCTTAAGAGTTAATTTAAATAATTAAATTAACCTTGTTTTCATCATTAAAAAGTATATTTTCTCAGCGTAATACTTTTTAAACATTACTTTAATAGTTTAACAAGATGTATTTATGTGAATAATGTTTTTAGTATAAATAAATAGAACATCTACTTTGAAATAATTCTTGAATTAAAAAACGATAGAAATTGTTTATAAAATATAACAGATAATACAATTAAATTAATTAATTGAATTAAATATTAATTACATTATAATCAATAAGTAAATTTCTATTAAAACCAAATACTCAGAATTTCAATTTCCGACAGATTGTCGTTTTAAATGCTTTTATACGTTTTTGTCAATAATTATTATACTTATATTACAAGTTAAACAGATAAAACTGATTCATCGACATTTGCAATTATTATTTCATTCAAAGTAAACTTTAAAATTAATGTGTTGCAAATATTGACACATGACGATTAAAGAAAAAAATATTATTAAGTGATATGTTAAAAATTAATTACTGCTTTTGCACTGCGATAATTACATTGCGCAATGGTAAAAAAACAAAATTTAGTTGCTATCGTACATATGCAAAAATAATTGTTACTTATTCGTAAAAGAAGTATGCAATTATTTTCATAGACTAAGAAATGACACTTTTAGTATAGTAGCAAATGTTAGTATAGTAGCAGAGTTATTTGCTTGAGTGACTATTTGGTTATTTGTTTGAGTGATTTTTTGAACATCAATTTTCAAAGATATCAAAAAATAACTTAAAATAATAAAAGTCAGAATAATGTTTATAATAGAATCTCATTTTTACTATTTTTCTATGTTCAAAAACAACTTTTAACGCGAAATTGAAAATACAGTTTTTTTAAAAACTGAATATGAAGTAAAAATTAACATAAGAAAAGGTATACGAACAATTTTTTAGTAAAATGTTTGTGAAATGTATGAATTAATAATTTAATTAATAATTTAAATTTAAGAAATAATAATATAGCATTTGTAATTAAAATTTTGTTGTTTACGCATTTTATATTACATTCTATTAATTTTGAAAAAAAATTTCTTGTAGTTTATTTTTGAATTATATTTGTTCATTCTCGTGTAGCATGTGCTTTTTATTTCTATAAACATTCATATGCAAATTTAGAACAATATGATTGTATAAATATTTTTATATATAGTTTTAAACAAAATAAGTACAAGATAAAACGAAATTAATCATATTAAATTTTTATAACTCGTTTCATTTTGCTATTTAAAAAGATAATAACGATCATTACATGTATTGATTTGTATTGATATATTATTGATATATTACATAATGTATTGGTTCTTCGTAAAAGTCAATCATTTTGTGGAAAGATTATGCTTGTTACACTTTTACTTTATCAAAGATCAAAGAAGCAATCAGTTTTACTTTAGATAATTTGATGTGCAATGTAAAATATTCTTCGTGCACTTTCGCCATTTCCGCTCAACAAGTTTAACCATGTTAAAGAAATTTATGACCCGTCTTAATAATCATTCGATATAAAGAATTTTGTTAACTTTTGCCTTTATTTATTCCCGTAAAAGGAAGTATTTAGTTAAATTTACAATACGTTCATCATAATTTTATGATAAATTATATTTATTTCGGCGTTATAGTATGGACCCGTAGTGACAAATGTGTACTTTACATATTTCAATTCTACAATTTCGATTGTTTGTCTGAGTACAAATTAACCTGTGCAAAGTTTCAAACTTTCAAACTTATTACACTAACTTTTTGACCCTGTCACAATGTAACGTAATTTCTTTCTTATATTCTCACCAAATGTGTGCAAAAAGTTATATTACATGCAAACAGTTTTATTAAAATTTGGTTAAATGTTAAAATTTCATAAGTTTTATTTCATTTTTCAATCAAAGTTTTTATACTAAAACAGTATCAGAATTTACTTAATAAAAATACACATTTTCAAATAATTAAGTGGAAAAATGTATAACAAACTACGTAAGAAAAGGTGATATTTTTAAATATAATTTTTACAATTTATCCGTTTTCAGTTGACTAATTTACGAGTTTGAAATGAAAGCGTAATTCAATTGATGGCGCGTAGAAATTCTCGGCCGCGAGAAAATATTATATCTGAAGTGAATGAAGCCGACGACACGTGATTACTATTTGAGAGCGAATAGATCAAATGTCAATGACTTTATTATTCGATCGCTTCATTCACATTGGCATCACCAAAATTGCTCGCACATTCGCATTACTTGCATGGCTTTTCTTCAAACGATGATAATACATAATTTTATGTCATTTTGAAAAGTCAATTTTTTCTGTAAAAGTTACAATATTTCATATTGTCCGAAAGTTGATTACGTTATTATTCAAAATAAATTGTTCACATGACCATTTAAATGAGAAAATTGTTTAATTTTTTTCTGTCAATCAAATAATGTATGCAACATTAATAATTACCAACTGTGAATAAATAATTACAAATGTTTACGTTCTGAGTACTTGTATTGTATAACTGATAAGATGTGGTAATAAATATTATATATATATACATTATGTTTATTCGACGAACTTGAAGTACTTGCAAAAGTATAGAGGAAAAAAAACAGACACAAGTAAAAAAGAAAAAGAAAATCTGAATGAAAGAAAACAGCTCTGAATTATAAACAGTGAGATTTTCTCGTTAAAACAAATTGTACGCTGAAAAAAGCCGGATATTCGTCAAACTAGTATACGTGTGTTTGTTTTCACAAAGGTTCATATCTCGCGTTCCCTTACCTCGTGCAATCATAAACTTTGTTACTGCTGCATTGCACCGGTATTTGAGCGGCGTTGACATTAGACAAAAACGGCGCTCGACAGCAACAAACTAGTACCAAGTATCCCACTAGTATTAACTCACTTTTGTGGAAATTTCGGCGGATGTTTGGATAGTTTGAATTTTGAGAATTGAATGTAGACAATTGTTTGACGCGCCGCCATTCATGTATCATTTTTTCCATCCGCCGAAAATGTCCCGTTCAAAATCGACAAAACTTAAGAATAAACAGGCGGCGCGAATGCAAAGAAATCTCGATCTTTGTTGTTTAAAGAACTCGGTAATTCGCGTGTGTACACGATACACCGAGTGACAGCGACCGGACATTCTCGTCCGATATATGCTCGGCGAATTGATAACTACGCGGCAATGATTGGCTAACGACGTTAATATTACTTCCATGCGATTACTGGACAGCGATTAACGAATTCTGCTTTTCTGCTGTGAGTCATGTTAATTGTCGCGGTTTCATTTAAAATCCAAACTTGCTGGTTCTTTTTTTTTTTTTTTTTTTTTTTGCTTTGT
>JABFPJ010000526.1:0-38958 GCA_022817425.1 Gryon sp. ZL-2020 | reverse complement strand
TTTATTTATATATATATATATATATATATATATATATATATATATATATACAGGGTGGAACAAAATTATATTATATTCTATATACATTTTTTATACTTTTATATATAGGACCTTACTTCGAAATAACATAAGCTTAAATTTATGCTACTTTGGAATTCGAACTTCAACTTGACAGCTAAAAACGTCAATAACTCGATACGGGAACTCAAATTTGCATAAAATCTATGGCAAAATAATATATGCTAATTTTTATGATAATTTGATGGTAAAATAATGAATTCTTTATATATTTTTTAAATATTGATTTCAATATGTTAAATTAATGCAAATACTTCATTTTAAAATAACAATTTATCTTCGCGTAATGGATTATACTAATTTTTGATTTTGAGATGTAATGGCAATTGATATTTTTCTTAGTTATTTTTTATAATAATGCTTAAAATTACAATTAACTTACGTTGGTAAAATAGATATATAACCGACTCCCGATAAAAGAAAAACTCATTCAATCAACAATCAAACAATTGTAATAGTTAAATATATAAATATTTTATTCCATATATTATTCATTTCTAATAAATTGTTATTTTAATATATAAATTTAATAAAATCAAAACTTATATTAAATTTCACATAATTCGGATATATGCATAATGCAAATAATAATTTACACATTCCAATTTTTGCATTGAAAGTTTATTAAAAAACTTGTTGTTAAATTCATAACAAACATAGTTGGATGATTTAAAATTATAAATTACACAGTTCTGTAATTAGATATGGGAGATTTTCATTGATTTCAATTTTATTCTTCACAATAATTTTTGTATTAAATACATTTTTTTCTTTTACAATTCAAACATTGGGTGAGTTAAATTTATAAACAAAATAATTGTATTTCTCATTAAAAAATACTATTAATGATTATCATGTTTATTTATATACAACTACTTTTTTATCGTCTGTCTTATTTCTAAATAGATTAATTTGAACATTTAAATCCAGTAACAATAAAAACATCAATATTATTCTGGAAACTATAAATGTAACAATTTAATTCATTATTTAAACATTTCCATTGTCAAATGAATTAAATATCATTTTGTTAAAGTAATAAAACATGATAAAATTTAGACAATTACAATTCAACACATTTTAACATTGTCAAAAACGCTTTTTATTACAATTTTTCCGGCTGGTAATATTTATATAAATGCAAATTTAACTAAAAATTAATCTAATTAAGTTTCACTTTTTTCGTGAAAGTAATAATTACATAACCATATAAAGTTAACGTAATTATTATTGCATTGACTTTATATTATGAGAAAATTAAGATATATTGCGGTAAAAGTAAGATTTAGAGATTTAATAAAATTTAATGCAATTTTGTATGTTTTGTATACATTTTAAGAAGTCAATCGGTTTACAAATAATCTCAATTAAAAATTAACAAAACTGCAAAAAATTTTATAACACTTATTAACTACATAAATATGAATAGTCGCAAACGTAACTTATTTACATTCATACAAATTTACATAATAAAATAGTTTTTTAACATAGAAAATAAAAGTATCCTAGTAAATGAAAAATAAATATTCATTGATAAAAAAAAATAGTTGTTTAAATTTAGTATAAATATAATATAAAAAAGCAATATCTTGTAGCCTACATTTACTTTAAATAAAAAATTCAATAAATTATTATTAATTAAAGATTATAAATGAAATAAAAATATTACCTTATCAATTAATTATTATATATTAATATATTTATTTTTAAGTGTCTGTGTTTAATTCAAAGTTTCTCATTTACTAGGTATATTTATTTGAACATAAACCGCGGACTTCAAAAATTATATTGATATATCAATTTTCTTATTATCATTATTGGTAGTGTAAACTTTTAATTTGAAATACACACATATATATTTGATTATTCGACAAACAATATTAGTTTATCTTTAACCGTTGATATAAGATAAAGTTGTTGATTCTTTAATTTTAAATGTCGAAAATACATCATTGTATAATATGGTCCATTGAATCAAATGTATTATTCAATAAATAATACACTCAGTTTGTTTCAGTTTGTGTAAGTAAATACAATAAGTAATTAAATTCTGAATATCAAAAGTAAAAATGCATTCAACATTTCGGAAGCCGCTCTGAATAAAAAGTACCATTTCTGTTTGTTTAAACTATAAAATATTAACTATAGTAATATTATAAATAACTATAAGAATACAGGAACGTTATGCGGTGAGACTTCTCTTTGCCAATTTGATAGATTCTTTTGTCATTGCAAAAGAAACAAACAAAAATCACTAGCTATTGTTTGTACATGGTGGAACATTTTTATCGACGTTTTGTTAAACTTATTAACGCTTGTCAATCACAAGTGGATTATTCATACACAGAAAACTCTACACCTGATTTACTGATTTTTATTTGTAACAAAATTAATCTAGTTAATTTTCAAAATTTTCTTTAGCAGTTTTTTTTATGTAAAAAACACATTTTCAAATATTATTAAATGATAAATATTATTTAATAAAAAAAAGTGTCAGCTTTTTTAAAATGTAAAAAGTATGTTTAAAAATTTCGATGTTGAGCTTAAAGTGCATGTTTTTATGACTATAATGAACTGCATTATGCGTTAAACAGTCGCAAAAAAGCTTGCATATCACATGTTTTGTATAATTAAACATTAATAAAGGAGGAGAGAAAAAGGTAGTTTCTCACTAAGAATGACCACAAAGATCTGTAAACAACAAACGCGAACTGTCGTTTGTAAAAAGGAACAGTGAAAGCAAATATTAATCGTCAGTCAGTCAAAAAGATTTGAAACAAAAAAAACTTCGGTTTTCTTAAACAAACGATGGCAAATTTTCACGTTTGCTCACGGCGTTGCACGATATTGAACAATATTTGTGACGAGTTTTCGCTTTTGGCGTCAATTTCCTCGTCCGAACTAAAACTACCATTTAATAAATTGGTCAGTGATGTGGACTTTTGTGCGAGCAATGGCAAATTCATATCTACCGCGTCATCCGACTTGGGTCGAATACTTGACACGGAGTTTGATCGCAGTTCCAGGTGATCTTCGTCACTTCTCATTCGATTGGATATAATCTTTTTAATAATATGCAAGATTATTCCTCCAAGGCACATGAGTAAACCCACGAAATTCAAACCGCTCATTCGATCACCTTTCCATTCAACTGCTAATACCAATGTAAATATTTCCTATAGAGACAATAAGTACATTTTTAATAATATTTCTTTTAAATATTATGTTTAAATTATATGTTTTTCAGTAATTAAATATTATTTAAACAAAAATATACCTTAAATATTCCAGAAATGGACAATGTTAGACTAGAAGTATAAGTAACAACTAAAAATTCGGCAATTTCCATACTAAATGCCAAAAAAGCACTTCCAATTACAGCTGATATTACAGACATTACTCGATTGTAATCATCCCAGTCTGTATTAGACAGATCTGTAAATACGCTGTTTCCTAAATGAAAATATGAGATGTTAGTTATTTTTTAAAGTCTGAAATACATTCTGTTTGTAATATGTAATAATAAGTCAAACCTTCAAACCACAGAGCAATTGGTAAAATAGCTATCAACATCCAAGGTTGCATATAATACATCATATCAACCGGATTGTGCAATCCAAGTTTGGATTTTTGCATTATTATCTGCGCCATCGTCCAGCGTATTCCACTGCAAAACGAGGCTAGCAGACACAAAGTGAATCCCAAAATATGAAACTGCGTTGATTTATATGTAAACATTATTAAGCCAGTGGAAATCATCACTACTATTCCCACCAAAGACCATGACTGGAATAATAATTATCAATTTTATTTCATTAATATTATTTACTTAATTTTTTATTTATTTAAAATTTTAGTTATTTTACCCTTTTTTCTAATTTAAATATCAGAGACATTCCAAGTATAAAAATAATTGTTGTAGATTTTGTCATTGTATATCTGAAATCAGTTATAGGTATATTTATTTATAACTTATTAAAAATTGAAATAATACAAAAATATGAAATATCATACAAAGATATGGTTATGAGCGAAAGTGCCCAATTTGACAGCCCAACATCGAAACCACTCGCAATTCCAGGAGGACCAAGTGATCTTATAATGCTCTGGCATGGAACATGTACTTGTGATCCATAACATCTTCGAATCCACCTTATTAATGCAGCCAACAGAAATTTAATAAATAAATGACATAAAACTACAGCCAATGGATAATGAAATCCCTGAAATAAAGTTGAAAATATTTAAATTTCTTATTCACAAATAATTACTTCAAATTTGTTATTTTGATAAGATACTTTCAATAAAAACAATAATGAAAATAATAATATACAATGATAAATATAAACTACGTTGTTGATTATTTGGTATAACAGTAAAATATATTGTCAAAGTCAATATTTATTAAGACTTACATAAGTACGGTAAAGCCATTGAAGATAAAACGTCAGTCCAACTGATAATACAAAATAGACCGAAATTAATGTTACTGTATGGATCACTTGACGTAAAAATGATTTTACTGGTTTTGCTGGTATTTGAAAGTCTTGTAGGCTTTGGAGGTAGTAATCCTGCTCGTTATCTTCTCTGCTGGCAATTTCATACTTGATGTTTGACTTCGTCATTTTTTAAAATAAAAAAATTACCTGCGAAGAAAACTCAAAATTTAATCATACTTTTGTCATTAAATTGACATTAACTCTTAACATTATTTGTTTTATTTACATTATTTTGAAATGTTTACACACTTTTTTTGTAAACATATTGAATATATTAAAATAAGAAGTTAATTCATTGGAAAAAAATGATAATTACAACATTAATAACAACAGCTAGTATAGGTCAATTGAACTATAACTTTTATAGATTTGCAACACCATACTTACTCAAACAAAATAAACCCACGCTGAATCTTAATTATACGCTTTCTCGTACGTCCATGTCTATTTATGCGATTACATAGTTAATATCTTACGAAATCCAGACATTTGTTTTATTAATGTTTACCTCACTTGCAATACAGTTTTATCCTAAAATCAAAATTTCATAAAAATTTCAGTAATTCAAACAATGTATTTTATTTCTTTAAAATAATATAAAATGTTAGCAACAAAATACAATATTACTGTATTTAATATTTACAGTTATGTTATTTTCTTTATTAAGTGAAACATACTGTTGAAAAGAAAACAAATATGTTAATAAAAAAGTTCGAAAAAAAAGTAAGAAAAAATTGTTTTAAGTTAAAAGAAATGTAAATGTATTTTTAATTTAATAATATCAATAAAAAAATTTCTACTTTATATATTTTTAAATTGAAAAATAATTAAAAAGACATACATAAACATAACCTTGAAATGGTCTAACAGCGGGTTGACTAGTGAAACGTCTGTTAAAAAGGAACATTTCTCTGGTAAATAACAAACTTGTATATCAATAACATAAACTTGTGTCCTTATCACGTTGACAGAATATTAATAATCATATTTTTATCAAAAAACTGGCCAAACAGCTGTAGAGCTGTGACAGGTTGATGTCAAATATAAAGAAAAAAATGCACAATTAAAAATTCCTTGACAATTGTAAAAATGTATCCACGACGATTATATTTTTGAAACGTTTCCCTAAATTATACATTTAATTAGTCATTAAAAAACGCGAATATTTTGATTGATAACATAATTGATAATACGTTGTATTCCTTTTTTTCTAACTTCAGCGCGTCATTTTGATATCGGCACAAGAGTGAACAACAATACCAATCAACGTGTCGTCTTTTAGCGCATGCGCTATATCAGTATTTTAAAACTTCGTCATATAGTTTCAAAGATTCACATTTGCAATGTAAATTTGCATTTTAAATTTTAAATGCAAAAGTTTTATGATGAAATTTGTTTTCATTTTAATTTTTATGACGAATATTAAATTAAATAGAAACATTTGTACTTAAACGAAATATAAGGAAAATAAAAAAGGAAGAATCATTCTTTTATTACAAATTAATGGTTAAAAGAACTTACACTTACAAATAAGAACATTGTTTACCACTGACAGTATGAAACAAGTTTTTATCGCTGTTTCATTTTCACAGCTGCGACAGTACTGAATGATGAATAAATTTTCATTTTTAAGTTACAAAAATAAAACAGATTTAAATAATATAACTGATGTTCATTCTGAAAAATTGCATGGAAAAATAACACTAAAATTAGATATATTTATTTGATTATTGCCTTTTATTCATATGTCCATTAAAATCTTGTGATGTCCGAAATTTTGAACATTATAGTCTCTTTGAAATTGTGTTTTATTTTGTATAATCGGTTCTCACAGAGATAATGATTTTCACGGCGATCTAGCGATCGTCGGTAGAAATTTAACGCATTCACGGAACACCATCTCGCTGACGATGCTCCGTTCATTGTTTACCAATGTTATCTCTTTTTTTTCACGGGATGTCAAAATGAACGTATAAGGAACGGTATAAAACTGCTCGGAAGTAAGACTGCGAGGCTTTTTCGGACCGAACCTTCATTATATATACACATTATCATATTTTCATCACCCCGTGATCCTTCACTCATACACGCATCACACTTTTCATCCGGAAAACATTGTATGTACGGAGGAACCCGTCCTCCAAATAATAGTATATTACTGCTGAGGGCGCCACTGCGCCCGAGGCTGGTATCCTATTTTATAGACCGAGGGACCGGACAATAAAGTGGAACTTATTGTCCTAGGACGATAAAATGTTCGAGGGCGTAGCCCGAGATCATTTTTATCGTCCGAGGACATGATTAGTTCCACTTTTGTCCGCTCCCGAGGTGCATAAAAGTATTTTTCAGTGAAACAATAATTGTCGTGGGTAAAACTTAATTATAAAACCGCGAATACAATTTAGTTATGAACATTACAATCTTCAATAAATTAGAAAAAATTTTGTCCGAAACTTCGATTTATTTTTTTAAGAACATTATTGCTACTCTGATAGCATAAAATATTTCTTGAACATTTTAAAATATTTTAAACTATTAGAGTTTAAATATCGGCATTCGACAACAAATAACTTTGATCGCATTGTTAAACAATAATTTCTTACAAAACAGTAATTTCTTAAACAGTAATTTCTTACAAAATTGTACAGAAAAAAAGAATAGTTACAAGTTGTTATTCGCCAAATTGTATTATTGTTATTACAAAAATGTTTGTTAATTTGTTTTATTATCATTATTATTACTTCTACAATTATCATTTTAATTCTACTTGTATTTCGACTGAAAATAAAGTCGCAGAAATATACACGTGTTTTACAAAACAATCGATGAATCACACCAATTGATTAATATCACAATTGTTATTTTTTGTTTAAACAAGAAACATTCGTTATTATAAAAATCATATATTATACAAAAAGAATATACAAGAAAAGTATGTGACTCATCATTGTTCGATGATTTTTAGTCTGTTGAAATGTCCGATATTGTACTGCAAAAACCAGTATTACAAATTAAAATGATTGAATATGAATGATTCCAAAAATTTCACCATCTTTAATATTTGTATTACTCATACACAAGAGTTTATGTAATCAAATTTGCAATGCTTATATAAATAAGTGATCTACTTTATTCGGATCTCAAAAAATGCAGTTCATTCATTTGGCATTGTTTTAAATAGCACAAAATATATTAAAATGTATTTTGCATACATTGAAGTCTACATTTATAATTTGTTTATTCATTTTTTTAAAATTGTTTATGTCTAAATTGGAAAATGTTTTCTTCTGAACATCATAATTTATTAATAGGATTATTTATACAAAATAATAATTAAAACAAATAATGTTTTGCAATGGACTATAGAAATTCAATTTTTTAAATTAAAAGTGAAAACCTTAACAAATATATTGAACTTCACCTCAACTATTGAAAGGTTCAACTACTTTTATCAGTATGTTAGAAAATAGACGGAATAGGAACATGCGCCTAGTTATCACCATCCTCTTTTTCTTAATCTCCCTGCGGAAGTATCAGTGATTTGAAACGAGATTTAATATTTACGAATTCAAAATCTTAAAGCAAAAAATCCGAAATCCACAAAAAAGCAAATTCTGACAATGATATCATTGTCTTAAATTGAAATAAGTTGTACATTATAACTCTTGAAAACTTTTATACTTGTAATAATTAGCATCGTTAAAATAAAGTAATGTAAAAATTTAATATAATTTACAATATAAAGAATAGTAATTTAGTAATTAAAAAAACACTATCCAAAATAGACCTTCAATGATTACAGACCTTTCCAAACATATGTTCAAATTACTTCACAATGTAGTGTATTATAATATTTTGTGCTATCCAAAAGTCTAATTGAAAGGAAACAAAGAAATTTCAATAAAACAATATCAATGAAAAATGTATGATACATATAGTTACATAAATACTTTATACAGTTACTTAAAGTACACTGTTTTAGGGGATCGATCGCTCTTTATAGTCAAAATCATTCGATACGATACCACTTGCGTTCATCTACACGATCATTTGCTTTTTTCATGTTTTAATACTACACATTTACATTCACCATCTTACACTTCATCGTTGAAAATGGGTTTTAAATATATATATTTATATGTATTTAATAATATATATTATAACGTGACAAAATGTTGTAAAAAATATTGTACTAAATTACTTAAAAATTAACATGAATTTGCAATGCATTTCGCTTAACATTCGCTTGTTACATTAATATTAAATTCACTAAAAATTAATATTAAAATAAAAAATAAACTTAAAATCTTGTTTAGTATTTTATTATTACAAAAGACAAGAAAAAAGACAAAAAATGTTTAAAAAATGTTTCGAATATTAGAAAAACTGCACGTTACAATATATATTTATAAACAACAATATATTACATTGCAGGGGGCAAGCTCGACAAATCCGCGATGAGTCCGTTCATGTGTTATCTGCGCTCGGCTCGACCGTTGTTTCGATATCCGCCTCGACCGCGCGCATTGCTTTTCCCACTTCCCGACGACGATTTTGTCGCGCTTGACTCGCTGGCGAATCTCGTTGAACCGCCGGAACTGCCGCCTCCACCACCGTTATCACTTTTGGATGTAGAACTGCTGGATGTGCTGGATGTTGCCGTTGTTGTGTTCGTTGAAACTGGCTATAAAGAAAAAGAATTAATTAAAATATGATTTATTTTGCATTATTTATTTTCTCAGATAACCATTATTATAAAAGAAAACTTATAATTTATAATTGAATTTATAAATATACATGAATATTATAAATATGCATGACAATATTACATGACAAAGAATTTAGATTATTTTGTAATGAAAATTTCTATAATCCATAGCATCTACGTTATCAGATATAGTTTGATGATAAGAATAACAAATTACATAATGGAAATACCATCCTTTTTTTATAGATAATTAATATTTTTGCATTAAAAAATACTATGAAATGTATACAAAAATTATGATCATATAATATTGATTTATAAGAATTACAAGTCAACATTTCATCTACAATTCTAAAATAACAGCAAAAGTCATTGATCTCAGATCTTGTTTCGTCTGTCTGGAAACGTACCACTGGTGTTCGGTTGGCTGGTCCCGAAACGCTATTGGCGTTTCCATTATTGATAATGCTATTATTGACATTGCTATTT
This sequence comes from Gryon sp. ZL-2020, assembly GCA_022817425.1. Lineage (NCBI taxonomy): Eukaryota > Metazoa > Arthropoda > Insecta > Hymenoptera > Scelionidae > Gryon > Gryon sp. ZL-2020. The sequence goes on along the minus strand of JABFPJ010000526.1, from coordinate 29,184 downwards.
GCCAATGGTCCAGATCCACCTTGGTTAACGATTTGTTGCACCAGAGTGGGATTAGGTTCGCTCATATTTAGCTGTTCATTGTACACCATACAGAATTCACTGATCTTTTGTATGTCGCCAGCTTTGCCGGAATAAAGTGTCAGACAGGATCTCCATACTGACGCATATCCTAAATAATAAATAAACATACATTAATAATTGTATATTCTATTCAATGGAAAATATTATAATATTTTAGATTTATTAATAATCACTTAGTAGTAATGTAATGTAATGATGTTTATTTAACAATTTGTTTACATAAAATTATTGTAATTTAACACAAAAAATGACGATTTGATGTAGATTTAACGTAGACATAATACTGAATTAAATGTAGAGTAAAGATTCAAAATGAAATGATTTGAACCTTTTGTAAGTCGTACGATATCACCAGGTGCCAACAACTGTCCAGGTTCGTCCCAAATGGAGACATTAATACAAGCGGTGCCGTCGGCCACTTTGAACGTTCGAACTTCGCGGTTCTCTTTGGTGTGTGTAGGGGGGCCAACCTCCAAAACAATAAACACCACGTTAATGTTTTTCTGCCCCGGTCGAATGTCCTTTATCATCACGTAATCCATATCGTTTCACTGCTAGTTCGGGTAAACAAAAACAAACCAAAGCAAAAATGAGCAAAATCCAAAAATTCAACGAAAAGAAAAAAGAGGAGGGAGAAAGGAGAAAAAAATAAAAAAAGAAAAACAAACAATTCGCGAAGCTCGCGCGAATTTCTCTTTCTCTCTCGCTCTTTTTCTCTCTCTGTCTTGATGTTGTTGTTGTTGTGAAAAAAACCCGACGCGCCTCTCGACGACTACGTTAATGCGTCTTTCCAGGTGGTCGACACAGTACTGAACGGGATTAACGCTCGGGGATACGTGGATTGTAAAAAAATCGTCATTGGAGGCGAGTTAGAGGCGATTGTGCTGGCTGTTGGTAGCTGATAGGAGCTAATGTCAGCTATGTTTGTGCGACTAGGTGGTTGTTAGACGGATCTCACGGATTGCCCTTCTCATCATTTTACGCCAGAATTCACGCGCAGCGCCATCATCCGGCGACATTTCTTGTCCAATCAGTTTTAGATGAATTTTCCGTCTCCGTTTGTTTGTTGTCAAAGTTATTTAAATTGAAAGCATTTAAATAGGAGAAAAAGAGAGGAGAGATTTGAAGATTTTCTTTAAAAGAAACGGGTGCCACATAAAACATTGTAAACTTATGTCATTGGTAAACCAATACAATCACTGAAAGCAGCATCAGCATCACACATAAGAACATGTGATATAACATGAAGCAAATATATCAAGTATAATTTAAATATAAGGCGAAAATATATATAATATATGTAAAATTTGAAATGTGGAAATTTAATGAATAATATTATAAAATATTATTTATTATTATATATACAAAAAACCTGAAAAAATATAAACAAAGAAGAACATAAAAATTTTTTTAAACAGAAATGAAATATAATAAAAAGGGGAAAAAAGTAATGTAAATGTAAATAATACAAATATTTAAATATTTGAGATATAATAATTATATTTTTCGTCACACGTGAACAAAAAACGCAGTCTTCTCCTTAGGGAGTTTTCGATAAACTGCATTTCCCTTATGTAACGAAAAATATCGTTCGCGCCATGGGAGATGAACAAAAATTCACCCTAAGAGAGTAATAATATAAATTTGATATTGATTAAATATCTCCGCCGTATCACAGAGTTATTGATTCAATATTTATTCAGTATATGAATGTCCGTTTAAATGATGTTGAATGAATATCTCTGGCATGAATGTTTATTTAATATTATAGAAGACAACATTTGTATAATTTCGATACAATCCCAGTAAATAAGCAATTTTTTAACCGTATTGAAAAAAATCGCAAAACTGAATAGAAACACAAAATCGGATTAAAAAATGTTAGATAAAACTTTATTTCTATAAGTTTCTAAGCGAAACTTGTTAAAACTTCTTCAAATGTCTAATGATGGAATAAATTTTTATTCGATTTTGCACTTCGGTTTTGCACGGTTTTGCGACTTTTCTCACCCAGTAAATGAGAAATTTTTAAACCGTATTGAAAAAAAATGCAAAACTGAATAGAAACACAAAATCGTATTCAAAATGTTTGGATAAAACTTTATTTCTATAAGTTTTTAAACGAAACTTGTTAAAACTTTTTCAAATTTCTAATGATGGAATACATTTTAATTCGATTTTGCACTTCTATATACGGTTTTGCGAATTTTCTCAATACGGTTCAAAAATATCTCATTTACTGGGCAGTACGGTTCAAAAATATCTCGTTTACTGGGATTTTTTTTTAATATTACGCATAAAAATTATTAAATATTAAATTAGTATTGTCGTTCAATGTTGAATTCCTTCAGGCCGAGCCGAAAGCGAGGTTTGTAACCGCGAGAGATTACTTTCATACTACTTTTATTACTATAAATAATTTTCAATATTCTCATTGATTAATTAAATATTTTTTAAAATTATTTTCTAATTAATTTCGTTTTAGGTGGCGCTCGACGTTCCAATCACATCCTATTTTTGCGCGCCTAGATGGCACGCTAATTCAGCGCGCAATTTAAATTCAAAAATTACACTTCATTTTTTTGTAAAAATGATGATCATACCAAAATGTTCAATATATAAAATGTAAAAATAACTGTCTCAAAAAAGTGACTTGTAACAAAATTACGAATATTTGTTAAATTAAATTCTTGTAATTTAAGTAATAATTTTTGTTGTTTTGTGAATAAACAATTAAAAAATATATTAAATGATAAATTGTTTGTTAAAGTAAATAATAAATATATGAAGAAAATAATCTAACTGAATAGTTATTAAGTATTTAGGTGAATATTATGACATGGTTACACGAAGAAACTCGAGAGCAGATGAGACTGCGCATTTAATCCGCGGAGCACAGATGCTGCGGACGTTTGATCAATACTCTCATATAATTCGAGACTTTCAACCGAGAAACAACACAAATGGACGACAGAAAAAAAATTGTCGACATGGACGCACACATGGAATCCAAAATTCACACTGAAGCTGCTGGTAAGTTTTCTTATTTTTATTTTAATTTTGTTATTATCAATTATTATATTTATAAAAATAAATTAATCAATTTATAAAGCTTTCATAAAGAAAATATAAACCATAATAAAAATCGATAAAATACAAAGTAAATTAAACATTAAGTATTTATCGTATTTTAATAATTTTACAATAAAATATTATATTTTTGAAAGTTTTAATACATTTAACTATAATTATTTGAACAAAGTATTAATATTTGTGTTGTTTTTTTATGTGTCAAAAAATGAAATAGCGCTTCTGGGAAGCATGAATGGGACCGAATCAATTGACGATATTGCGGAATCAGTTGACGAGTTGCGAGAAAAACTGGCAAACATGAAGAAACTTATGGAAGAGCGTCAGGGAAGTACGTTGGGTGATTTGGCAGCGCGTAAAAAACGTCGTGAAAATTCCGACTTTATTGATGGCAATTTTCTGTCGTGGATCTTTGGATCAGCTCTGATAGTCATTCTGAGCGTCAGCTTCTATGCATTCTACAATTTATATCACGCTGTTCTCAAAAAGTTCCCCGCTCATCATACCGAATTATAAATCAGTATATCGTCGAACAAAAAAAATCAAACGAACTTTATTATACGCCGCAGATTATATATAAAATAAACACAACATATATAGTCTAACATGTCGAAGATTTTAATACAATATATATTTAAACAAAAGATATAAAATTATAAATCGAACGAAAATATCGTTAAAACAGAAAATTACGAATTTCTCGATAAAGCGTTTTTGCATTTTTAGTTATATTGTTGAATATATTGTTGTTAAAATTTGGGTTTGTGTTGTTTGAGGATAATAGAATTTAATATAATAATCAAAGTCAATTTGGTAAATTACTTTGACTTTTCATGTTTCACAGAGTATATTCCAGTCGTTTAAGTTAGATGATTTACTGTTAAAATGAAATATAATACTGTATATATGATTAATTACTAATTAGGTGTCATTAATGATTAAACTGGTATTGTACTTTGAGTAATTTAAAGATAGAACAATTTTATACAATCATACGTATGTAAAATTTAATGTTAAACTTTTTGATATTTGATTGAATAATTATTTATGAAAATGTAATGTGTTTGTATGTTCTTGTAAAATTTAAAGGTTGATAACAAACATAAATTTATGATTTTGGATCATGATTGGAATCTCATTTGATGATTATGATTTGTCAAACATAATGCTCAACTATACAAAAATGTACAATTATGACAATTATTCAGGAAAATCATAGTTAACTTAGTTATTACAAAGCGAATATGGTTATATATTTGTAATATATATTTGTTGTATTCTGACACGTGTAATTTTTACCATGATAACTAAAAAGGAAAATAAAAAAAAAAAGAAAAATGAACAAATAAATAAAACGTTTACTTATTATATAAAATAAAGACAATAAAATAATTTTATTTGTTCTCAAAAACGTTTACATTTGCATATAATACAAAGATTTTAGTTTTTTAGTTAATAAAAAACCGTTTGTTAATTTTGCAATTAATGTCCTGAAAATTCAATAAAATTAAAATAAGAATTAGAATAGAATTTAATATTTCTCATTAATTTATCTTAATATTTAAAATTTGAAAAATACCAAAATCTGTTTGACAATTAGTCATAATTTTTTCACACATTCGATGATGCTAAAAAAATTAAATGATTAATCATACAAGTAATTTTTAATTTTTGTTATTTTGAATACCTGTAACACATTTTCTTTGATGGTTTTACGTCTTTCAGCTAAATTTGAAACATCAAACTGCAATTTTCTTATCTAAAACGACGTATATATCACAGTCAATTAAAATTTCGAATTTTTAATAAATGAAATAATTTAAATTTTATAAATGTAATTTGTAAGTTATTATAATTTATTTACTAACATTTTTTTCGAAATCCAAAAGTTCCTGTTTCAATTCGTAGATAAAACTTTTATGCTGACTTTGTAATATTTTATTTTGATTATCTACTTCTTGTAAAACTTCTTCAGTTTCATTAATTTTTCGTTTTGTTTTCTGAAGCTTAAAATTCATTTATATTTTAAAATATATAAACATCGTATAAGTAAAAAAATTTAATATGATTAATTATTTATAAATATATATTTACCAAATCTTTATTTATTTTTAAATGTTCGTTAAAGTTTATCAATTCATTTTCTAAATTATCTTCAATCTGCAAAAATACACAATATTTCCTTAATGATATTAAGGAATATATTATTAATAATATATAATTATAAAATAATTATTCTTATAATTACAATTGGAATTTCATTAATCTCTTTCTCCTCGGGAAAAATCTGTAAAGGATAAATATTTCTGTTTTAAATTCATTCAATTCATAAATTTTAATTTAAAGAAACTTACTCTTTTTTGCAATTCTTCTCTTCTGTTATCAAACTAAAAAGAGAATAAATTAATATAACATTGCAAAATCATTTTAACATTAATACTGTAATTTAAAAATTGTCAATTTACCAGTACAAGTATAAATACTGTCACAAATAAAATAACGAATAAGAAAATCCATATTATTTTAACATAATAGAATTTCAGTAACATAGTCCAAAGTATTTTGAAACTCATTTCGATTTAGATCAATCAATTTGAAAGTTACAATATCGGAATTTAATTAATATTAATGTATAAATTGAAAAAAATAAAAAAGGTGACTCCAAATTTTTTTCCGCGCATTTACTTTACCATCTCTTACTAATAAATAATAAATAAATAAATAAAATACGCAAACTTCATGTTTCTTGTGTCAAATGTTTTCTTAATATAATTACGTTCCATTTTTCCCCATTTTAATTTAAAAGATAATCAAAAAGAAATCAATTGTTAAGATGATGTTTGATTGATTGTAAATGATTGTAAATAGAAATCAATGCTTAAATAAGATTCTGTATTGATTAAAGTAAATAAAAAAAAGTGAAAAAATGCCGCTCTGGTCCTTAAAGTTAATTTTTATTATTCATTAAATTATAATTTAAGAAATCTGTAATGTCGGTATCAGAATAGAACTAAGACTAGAACTTGACCTTAATGCATATTTTAAATACAATCATTTGATTATTATAAATTTACATTAAAACATTTTGTAGACTATACTTATATTTTGTGATGAATTCTATTTTAAATGTTTCTTACAGGATTGCCAACAAACATTCATGTTGCCTCTACTGTCAATTTTTCCCTCAAGCAAATGTAAACAATTACACAGAAAGACGATCTCGATCCAAAGTTTCTCTCAACAAACATGGACATCATTCGATAATCCAAAGTATTTTTGATTACATTTTACCTCGTTATCATAGACTTAATTTATATAATTGATTATCATCCAATCAATCAATTAGACGAGTTGATTTTACGTTTTTTCACCTGTACAGGTTAACTTGAATAACATTTAAAAAACATAAAAGTTAACAATTAAAAGTTAATTCATGTTTGCAGCAGCAACAAAAACGAGATGTTTACAAGCAAAACGCTTGGCAAATAATGTTTATAATGTTCAAAAAGTATTAACAAATGATCGTTTTTATTATACCGAAGAAGCTAATAATAAAAAACAAATTTTCGATAATGTTGACACAACTCAAGACAACTGTGTTAAATTGCCATCGCAAGCACAAGTTGTCATCGCGGGAGCAGGGATGGTTGCTAATTCTGTAGCTTATCATCTTACCCTCCATGGCTTGAATGATGTACTGGTTTTAGAGCAAAACACGTAAGAAAATTGCGTTTAATTATGAAATTACAAAAATGTTAAAAATAGACAAAAAATAGAGCAAAATAGAAAAAAGTTATAATAAATAATTATAACATAAACATGAATTTTTCGCAGAATTGGAAGTGGAACAACCAGATTTGGATCCGGCATTATCAGTATGTTTACTCCAATGTCACATAAACAGCTGGTGAAATACAGTTTAGAACTTTATAATCAGTTGCAAAAAATGGGATATGATGTGGGATTACGTCAATGTGGAAGCATCAACTTGGCTCAGACGAAAGACCGAATAATTGCTCTAAAACGACGAATGGCATACAATGTTCCAATTGGATTAAAGTGTGAAGTATGAAAATATAACTAAAAAGAATACATTTTGCCTAATTTTGTTCAAAAAATAAAAAAAATCATTTTTTTCATTACAGATGTTAAGTAATCATGAACTGAAAAGATTATATCCTTTTTTAAACACCGATGATCTTGAAGGTGCAGTTTGGGTGCCCGAAGACGCAGTTGCTGACTCGTTGAAAATCTGTAATACTCTAGTGATATTAGCGCAAAAAGGCGGAACAAAATATATTGAACAATGTGAAATACAAAGCGTGTCTACTGAAAATGGAAAAGTCAAGTCTGTAAAAACTAACAAAGGTATCGTTGACTGCGAATTCTTCGTTAACTGTTCTGGAATGGTAATCATCAATATTACAAAATAACATTCTGGTAATATCGTACAGGAAATTAACATAAAATGATATGTTTTTTTAGTGGTCACGTGATTTGGGACTAAAATGTGTTCCACCTGTGAAAATTCCAGCTTATCCAGCCGAGTTACTTTATGCAACAACTCGGCATCTGAATTTAAATACAAATTTGCCTACTATTCGAGATTATGATTCTTACACTTATATGAGAGAATGGCATGGTATTGATGGAATATTTGTTGGTTATTCTTGTAATTAATTTCGGTAAAAATAATTATTTAATTATAATTAGGTGGAGTAATGGTCGGATGGTTTGAACAGGAAGCTAAACCGGCATTTGAAAACAAACCACTACCTTCGGACAATTGGATTGAACACTTGAAAACTGATCCGAGACATTGGAAACCATTGTGGAACAAAGCCGTGCATAGATTACCAATTTTAAAAGATGCTTTAGAGCCTGTAATTTATAATTGTCCCGATGCTTTTACGCCAGATGGAAGATGGATCTTGGGAGCTAGTCCAGAAGTGAAAAATTATTTCGTCGCCTGTGGAATGAATGGTAATATGTTACAAGGTATGTTTTATTTTGTATCTTAATTGTACAATTTAATATTTTAAAGACGATGTATTAAATATTTTTTATTTCATACAGGCGCTGGTGGTATTGGAAAAGAAGTTGCTGAGTGGATAATTCATGGAGGGTCCACGCATGGTTTATTGCCGTTTCAGTTGCAGCGTTTTATGGACGTTCACAGCAATCGGCAATATTTACAACAACGAATCAGAGAAGTTGTTGGTCGCAATTTTGCAATTTTGTATCCACATCAATGCGAATATAAATACGCTCGTAAATTACGCTGTTCGCCGTTGTACTCCATTCATGAAGAACGCGGTGCTTTGTTTGGCATCAAAATGGCCTATGAACGTCCACTTTATTTTGACTCAACTTATAAAAGTAAATCATTTCAAAATTAAAAAAATAATAAATATCATATAAAAGGGACTATTTAAAAACTGTTTAATCATTTGTTTTAGGAGGACAAAAGAAGCCAGGAATGCCAGCAGGAAGTTTTTATAAACCAAAGTTTTTTAATTTTATGAAAGAGGAATTTCAAGCCTGTCGAGAAGGTGTTGGAATTATCGATATGAGTTCATTTTCAAAAATTGAAATTAAAGTAAGTTTAAAGGAAATTGAATTAATAATTAATTATTAATTATTAATTAAGTCTTGTGATTCTAATGTGATGCTTTCGGTTTTCCAGTCGACTCGTTTAGAAGTAGTTCATTATTTGCAAAAGCTTTGTTCGAGCAATGTCGATATTCCTGTGGGTGCAATAGTACACACTGGAATGCAAAACGAACGAGGTGGATATGAAAACGATTGCATGCTTGTGCGAAGAACGGAAAATCGATACTTTATGGTCTCGCCGACCATGCAACAAACCCGAATTTATCAATGGATGTCTAAGTAAAGTTTCCCACTTTATAACATTTCAGTTTCTTTTTTATCTCTACATTAAACAAAATTATCTCTTTATTGATTGATATTACATTTATATAGACATTTGCCAACTGATCATTCAGTGGGATTGAATGATGTAACGTCTAAGTATACAGTCATAAATTTGGTTGGACCAAAAGCAGGTCCACTGCTATCAGAAATGTCTAATTCGAGCATCAATTTACCTTCTTTCACATATAAGGTAGGTGAGCAATTTTTAATAGTAAATTTGTTATTATTATTAAGAATTAAGTTTTTTGGTAATTGAATTGTTAATTATATTTTTTTTAACACAATGGAATTAGGAAATCAATGTTGGATATGCATCTGATGTTATGGTAATGGCATTCACACACACTGGTGAACCGGGTTTTTGTTTGTATATACCATCTGAATATGCACTTCACGTATATTCAACTTTAATGGACATTGGAAGAGACTATGGTGTACGAGATGTTGGTGTTTTAACTCAAAGATTCATGCGACTGGAACGGTTTATCCCATTTTGGGCAGAAGAACTTACGCCTTATGTTACACCGTTTGAAGCTGGAAAAACGTACAGTGTAAAATTAGAGGTATCTTATCCATTTAAAAGTAAAACAGTATTGTAAAGTTTAATTAGGCTTGTTTTTTATATAAAATGTGTATACATTCATTATTAATGTTCAAATTAATATTTGCAAAAAGTTGAAACATATTTTCAATTAATTAAAAAAATATTTAAATTGCACATAGTCGTCCTTTAATTTACAGAAAGAATACTTTATCGGAAAATATACACTGCAGCGTCAAAAAGAGCAAGGAATTACCAAGCGCTTAGTACTTTTTGTGATAAACAATTTAGACGTTGATAAAAACATCTGGGCTTGGGGCGGTGAGCCACTTTATCGTAATGGCGAGTTCGTTGGAACCGTTACTTCCGCAGGGTATTTATCACATTTAGAAATTTTTTAAAATATTAAACATTCATTATTTATTTGAAATTGTTATTTCATGCACTTTCTTTGATTCAGGTATGGATTTTGTCTTCAAAAATTAATCTGCCTAGGATTTATTAGTCGTCCAAAAACATCCGACGGATTTAGCGTTGTAACAATTGATTTTATCATGGATTCATCGGCGATTTATGAAATTGACATTGCGGGTCAACGTTTCTCGGCAAAACCGCATATTCATCCGTTACCAATAGTGGCGCTCAATAAGTTTGATAAAAAATATACACCTACTCCAGTTAACGTTTATAAAGACAATATTTCTTTATAAATAAGAAAGACTGACATAAGAAATGCTAACGATCAAAAATAATTAGTCGAAGTGTTTTGTATTTAAAATTCAACTTTGTTAAATACACTTCATTTCACTTAAATATTGTTAAAACTATTTAAATATTTATACAAGTATGAAGGCCTATTCCTTTATAAAAAAGCTTCGTACAGTAATACTTTGTATGCAAACGTTTATAATTCTTGTTATTTTATTGACAAAATTAAACATTTTTGTTCAACGCGAAAAGTATGTGTTGCTAATGTAATTTTCGTATTTTTTAAATTGTGCTTCGTACTTAAATAATTTCATCATTATACTCAATTTTATGTACATCATTCTGATTGCAATATTACGAAACAAAAGAAAACTGAATAAACGGAGATTTTAGTTTTAGAATAATCGTTAAAATATTGTAAGTTTCGTTCATTCAAAACTATATTTACATAAGGAAACTTATTTTGTTGTTTTCTTCTGTTTTTTATTAGTAAATGTAATTTTACAAAATTCTTAAATTTATTCATTTGAGATAAACTTTGTCACTTATCCTTTTTTTTTTTTTTTGTTGTATTTGTGTAAACGCCATTATAAAGCAAATTTCAGAATATAGCACGCTTAAATAACCATAATAATATTTTTTTACAATATTTGTAAGACTTTGTCCATTATTATATTTGTTCGTATTTTTTTATAAAAAATATACGACATTACAGATAAACTGCTCGAAACAATCTAAGGACATTGACACGCGCAGTGTCGATCCAGCACGATTTGCGACTTATCCTTGTATCAACGTCCTAGTGTGTAACTTCTAAAGCTTGCAAGTAAGCGATTGTCCCGATGCCAAACAAAAATAATAAGGAAACGTCTTTTTAATCATGTTCTTCTTGAAATGTAAATAAAAATTATGCATCATTCTTTTACAACAATTGTTTCCCAATAGAAACAATTTCTTAAACTTGATAAAATAGCGTACAACGTTCTTCGTTTCAAATGTACAAGAGTATACCATTGATTTTTATGTTGCCCAAGCCATGAGATCCTTCAAATCTTCGTCTTCTTCGGCAGCCTTCGACTCTGAAAAATTTTTTTCGTTTTATTATTAGTGTTGTTCTTATTATTATTTTTGTTATTACTTTTTATTTCTTTGCTTTTTTTTAAACTTACTCGCTTTGGCTTTTGCAGGTGCAGCTGGTTCGGCAGTTGCTGCAGCTGGAACTTCGGGTAATTCGTCGGGTTCTTGTACTCCAATGAGCTCGAGATCGAGTTGTTCCTGTTCCAACTCCTCGAGTTCCTTTTCGAGTTCCTCCTCGTCGACATCTTGTCCAAAAGCAACAGGATTCGAGATGGCATCGGAAATTTCTCTCGCCACGTCTTGTTGTTCTGCTATGTCATCCATCATATCGTGAACTTGGTCCACGTCCCTAAAATGTGTAAATATTGTTAATTTGTAAATGAAACTGATTTAAAGAAAACTTGTTTTTAAAATCGTTTTTAAACTTTTTTTTAGATAAAAAGAAACATGATAATATTTTATCTTACATGTGTTGATGAGCAGCTTTGAGTGCATCAGCGGCATTTTTCATCGTTGTAAGTACAGCCGTGTTTGTATTTGCACTCTCCAATGCCTCTCTTTGCATTTCAATTGTGGATAAGGTTCCATCGATTTGCTTCAGTTGATTTTCAAATCGTTTCTTTCTTTTTAATGCTTGAATAGCAGCTAAATTATACATAAAAATATTGTGAATATTAATCAATTTTATAAAAATTTAATGTGCAATTTTTTATGTTAAAAATTAAAAAAATATTTTATTCATTATTTTATTAATTCATTTGCATTATCACGAATAAAAATATGCCATTAAATAATAATTTTCATTTACATTTCAAAATACAAGGAAATTATTAACAAATTAAGAATTAAAATTGTACATAACAGTTAATGAAAATACAATGTCTAATGAGTCATAATATCTTACAGTTACTCTCATTTCAAGTATTATGTGAGTTATCAGTTTATAAATAAAGTAGCCATCAAATTAGGTGTTTTCTTTGAAAGCTTCTTTTTGTGAAAGGAAATCCAAAATCAAATTAGAAAGTTATTTTACATGTTATACATAAATTATAATTCATTGAAAATATAACAAGTTTAATTTAAAACAAAGTCACATAAATTCTTATAATTCTTATAAATAATAATTAAATTCTTATACATTTAAATAGTCACAAAAAGAGCTAAGTAATTATAAATCCATTTAATTTCCATTTGTATTGCTATAAAATGACGTAAATTTGGATAAATGACAAATCACTTGATATACATATATATGTATATAAATGCATTATGTACAGTTGTTATTACAACCAAAAAATTGAAATCAGTAAGAATTGATCGTCAAACAATGTAAATGAATATACAATGGAATATATTATTTTTTCAACAGGATAGAGTAAAAGTGTATCAAAAAGTTCAATTGTCTAATAATATACGTTAAATCATTGCAGATAATTATCTGTTAATATATAGATAACAACAATAATTGACAGTATCTGACAAGACCATAAAATATATATGAATGACAGTCGAAAAAAACAGAGTTTCACCATATAAACTTACCTCGTCTATTTTTGGTGCCATTTTTCTTGGCCGTTTGAATTTCAAGATTAATTTTTTCTTCTAAAAAGGTTTGCTTTTTTAACAACATTTCCTCGGTTTCACGCAATTTTTGAATCGCCTCGGCAGTCGAAGTTGACGACGTCTCCTTCTTTCCGCCGAATATTTTACCGAAGAAACTCATTTTGACGTCTTTTTCACCTTTACAGAATTTACAGCCAAATTACGTATGCGACAAATTAAATTGTATTTACAAAGCACAAGTTATCCGACAACACTCGAATTAACTTCAATGAAATCACCGAGTAAACGTCGCCATATTTTCTCTCGTGTTATTTTGTTACTTACGTCATGACGTCATGATTCATCGCGGCGCGGGAAGGCGCTAAATTTAACTGTTAAAGTTGTCAAAATTAAAAGGTAACATCGAAATGTCTTTCTTGGATATAACTTTTTTAGATTCACAAACAAATTGTTCAATTAATTTTCCAAAATAATTTAAGTACATATTTCAAAATATTTATTTACATTTTGTATCAATAATTTACTTTCAACTATACTTTTCATTAAGAAAAATTATAACATATAAGTAAAAAAATATGTGGATTATTGTTTAGAGAAAAAAGAAAACATGTTTAAAAAATATAAATAATTTCTCTTATATATCGTTTAATTAATATTTTATATATTAAATTGTACATATAATACATTTCAATAATTTTTATAAGAATTGATTTGAAAATCATGCAAAAGTGAATTCATCGAAATTTATTGTTTATTAAGAACTAATTCACATTAGTTTTGTAATGACATTCGTAAAAATTATACATAGTAAATGATTAAAAAAATTAAATATACCAAAACAGTATCACTTAGGCCGTGATTTTCAATTCATTTAACAGTTATATAGAACCAAAAATTCGCTCTATTTATAAATCTAAATATTTTGTAATACATCAATCACTTTTTATACAAGAAATGGAAATCATGTCTGACTGACATTATCGCCTTTCAATCCTCTAACAATGTTAATCTCATTTAAAACACCGATGAGTTTTGCCTGGATATTTGCAATTTTAACCGCCTGATATATGGAGTCTTGAAAGTGTTTCTGTGCAGATCTTAAACTCTGTGGCACTAAAATTCCAAACCACTTTAAGGGGTTTTGTATACTGTCATTATTTTGCTTCAAACTTATATCAAATTGTGGCACTTGATTGCCATCCTGTTCAGTCATCACACTCTCCAACTCAAACAGCGATGTAATATCCTTTGTATGATTTGGTATTTGCATTGTTCCAACTGCTTCCTTGCCTTGAATCAGCTTTGCTTTCGCCAGCTCAATTTGCGCATTTCTTAATGACTTTTCCATTTCCACAGTTGCCGCAATTTTTTGTTCCATTAGATCCAAATTCATCAGAACCAAATCGTCAAGTCTCTCATCGAGATTCTGCAGATTGTCTGTTGCCCTTAAATACAATATAAGAACAATGACAAATAAAAAAATAAATTACGTCTCTTCGATGATATAAAGTTTACACTTCTTCTGTTTCTCTTTTTTTATAAACAACTATATTATTCCCATACATTCCTTCAGTAAAGTGAGCATAAAAAATAGTTGCAATTGGTTCATATTGTTGTAAAAATAGTGAGATCTTATTAATAATATTATCAAATAAAATCAAATGACTAGGCAAAGATGTATCGTTTTTGTAAGTTGTATTTAACCATAGCATAGGATCGACAAAAAACTGGTCCGCTTCGTCGAGATAATTTTCAACCTGATCGAAATTTGGCTCACAAGTAAGAAATTTTGCATTGACATTTCGATGAAGGTGACTGTACAGTGGAAATGAATGACAGGGTGTAAGAAAAAGTAGATCTACTGTTGAATCGACATTTGGCAATTGTCGTCGCAGAAATTTCATTACATCCAACGATCCTCTTTGATGCAGAATTGAAAAATACAATCCTGGAATTAAGTTACACAAAATAAATGTCATGGTTATGACTTTGCGAACTCGTCGGGATACTTCAATAGTGGGGACACTGATTGTAATGTAAATCAACATCGGAAGCAATGGAAGAATAAATCGAAATTCTTTATGAGAGAGAAAAGAGTAGACCAAGATGGTCCAGACAATTGCAAACAAAAGGACAGATTGTTTGTGATAATAAGAGGGACGTTTGCAAATTTTATAAATCGTTATTGGAAGAAGAACATTTTGTAATCCAAAGATCACCGGCAATCCTGACGTGAGATACCAAAAGAAGGAATGCATTCCGTAGAAGTCCGATATCTTCAGCATTACGTTTAATTTGAGAAACTCCAGGGGAGTGATTACCAGTCGTTCGTAGAATATGGAGTCGATTAAAGTTGAGATTACGAAGATCACAGCACCTACGAAAAACCATCATCTTTTTAGCAATTATAATATATATATAAAATATTTAATGTCTTTGACTAATGGATGATAAATACCTATAGCTAAACATTTGATTATCACAATGAAATGTCCATTTTCTCTTGTCCACAGATAATATAGACAAAATGGCAACCAAATGATTGCTGCTGTTGGTCTGATGAAGCACAAAAATCCGACCAGCCACAGAAAGGACGTGTTATCCTTATAAGTCCAGGGAAACATGGACAGTGCAACTGTAGTAACTGCAGTTTCCACAGTGTTAATTAAAGTACGAGTGGCACAATAATACCAGTACCAATTAAAAATAAGACAAAAGAGCGCAGCTTTGCTTTTGTTTGTCCATAAATAAAAACGATAATCCGCGTATCCACTGACAATTGCTTGGAACAATTTTGGAATTGTTATTAACACCTCGGCATAATCTAAGTGCAGAATTGCGAGGATTCTGTATAATATTGATATTAAGAGAGGATAAATGTAACTGCGAATGCCCAACCGCCATTCCCACGTCAGGTATCCATATTCGAAAGCCAATTTATGAGCCACTTCTAAACTTTGCCAATATTCGTCTGGTACGTGGGCTGTTTGTACTATGAAGACGGAAATCAAACGCCACATAATAAGAACGGATAATGTCGTATATTTTCCCATTTTTTAACATTTGATGTGGCTTTTTTGTTTATAATTAATTATTAATTTTAATATAGAAGTAAAATCGATTTCAGCTTTGACTAGTCATTTGAGCTGGTTTTTCATATTTTATATCTTGAAAAGTTATATGCGGTTTGGGGGACTTTGAGTAATCTTGCTCTTTCTGTGTTGTGGTAACCTGTTTAATAAGTTTAATTTTAAAATGTATTTTAATTTAAAATGTTGATACTCTACAAGTTTAATTAATAAAAAAGGTATTGAGTACACAAAAAAGCAAGTCATTTTCAGTAGTTTTATATGTTGAAATATAAATATTGCTTCCGATTTCAAAAAGGCTTATATTTGTTTATTCAAATGTAATTATCATTAAAATTATTAAACAAAATTTAATATATTGGATAATATAATTAATATATCATACAATATTAATGACAATAATGAAATATTCTAATTGTTTTCTTTACAAGACAAATGTAAACATCAATTTCCTTCTAACCTTGCCTTATTTCTTATCTACTCATTTAGAAATTTAATCTATAATCTATACAATTTATAAAGATAGTGTAAAACTTTGTAATACTGAATGTAATAACAATTCAATGACATTGCAAGTGTACCTGTCCATACTTAGTTAATAATAAGCGCAAATAATTATATTGTACTTACATTTTGTTTAATTATTTATGTAATTACTACAATTAATTATTTGAGATCAAAGACTCTTCTTAGTTTGTCTTTTTTATTGCTTGTTAGCAATTATTTTACAATGCATATTATGAAAATACAAAAACGTCGGATTGTTTTTTCAATGAATACAAATTTAGTGAACAGATTTATATTCTGCAAACTACTTGTCAATTGTTGTGAACTGAACAAGTGAACTTGAAATGAAATGAAAAGGTTTCAATTTTTCCCTAGATTCATTGAAAATCCGCCATAAGATCATGTGACAACTCACGATGACAGTTTATTATAGGTGGCGTACCAAAAATCGGAGCATTCAGTATTTCGGATCGGAGCAATTCGGTTCAATTCGGTTTCAAACAGTTTCGGAGCATCATGTGCTTTATTGAAATTTGTTTACGTTTATAGCTGTTTACGTTTATAATTGTTTATTGGATTTTATCGTGTTTTTTAAACAGATAAACATTTAGTCTAATAAGCACATTGATTGAAGTTTATTAAATAAATGTATAAAAGAAACATAAGAGAAATAATCTTATTATTACTAAATTACAAGTGATTTTATAGAAAATAGGAAAAATCAAGTAAAATAAGGTTAGTAATTTGTTTATTTATTACAAATAATTCATTGAACCAAACTAAAATTTTTAGTGATACAATATGTATTTTACACAATATAATAATAGAGATTCAAACAAACATAATTTACATATTATTGATATACTTTTCAGATTGTTATAATATATTTAAAAATATATTGCTTTATCATTGTTTATAAAAAAGCATCAAAATTTTTGCATCAGAGAAGATGGCAACTGTGGAATTGGATCCACAGTTTGTTCAAAGTATAAAGTTATTACATTCAACAAACAAGGACTCGGCAGACCAATTAAGAGTTCTGATTGATGAAGTTATACGTCAAAAATATGGAGCATCTAAAATGCTTTCAAATGTTTTACACAAAAGGGTAAATAATTATAGTTTTTTTTATTTAAATTACTAAATAATTAAATAAAATTATTATATAAAATATTTTATTCATTGTTTGATTATAGTATATGATAGAAGAAACAATCTTAAGTGAGCACACAAGCAGCAGCAGTAGTAGTAGTAGCAGCAAAAAGAAAAGTTCAAGTTCATCGTCGACAAAACATTCGAGTAAATCGAGTAAAAGTAACTCGCCGGTGACTATTCAAACCCACGATAGTGCGGGGGATATTTTACCAAGTGATGATACTTTAGCTTTGGACGATTTGACTTGCGTTATGTGTAAAGGAATGGACGTTAGTGCGAGAAATCAGTTAGTCGAATGCACTGAGTGTCATTCATTGTACCATCAGGAGTGTCATGTTCCACATATATCGGACTCGCAAATTGACGTACCTCGTAGTGTGTGGTATTGTTCGAAATGTTCCAAAGAACCTCAGGTATTAATTTCAAATTATTATTTTGGTTAATTTGAAAGAACAACTTTTTAAATAATAATAAGAATAATGATTAATGATTGTTTGTTTTTATTTAGGTATCAAAGGAAAGAAGCTCACCCAAACCAGCGTCAGAGTCAAAGTCGAAAGATTCAAAAAAGTCAAGTACAAAAAAGCTATCAAAAAGTCAAAAATCAAGCTCGAAGAAGAATAAATGAAATTAGATACTAAACATTGCGATTGTATTGAATTGGAGATAATTCGTTTATATAATTGTGTTCACACAATTAAAAAATATGTATATTTAATTATGTAATCAAGTAAATGAATCACGATATTAAATGCCCAAAAACGTGATAGAAAACGATTGAATCGTAAAAATGTATTAAAGAAATAGCATTTTTTGGCGTTCTATAGTATTTCATTTACTGGGAAATGAAACTACTGTGTGTTTATGGTGTTATACACTATTAGAAAATATAATAGATTTAATAGTTTATGATTTTTAGATTTTTCTTTCATTATTGTATATTGTAATATAAGAAATTGTATCATAATGAAATTAATATTAAGGAATGAAATGAAAATGTTATGTATACATTTAAAAAAATTATTGTATTTATATTTTAGAAAATTATTTTAGTTGTTACAAATTGTTATATATATGTCTACTTTAATTTTACTGGACTGAATAAAGCAAATTAATAAAAGAAAATTTTTTAATCAATTCCTAATTTCTTTTCCGAAATAGTTTAGATTATCTGACAGCTGAACATTCGAAAAAATCGAAAATGATAGTTAGTAAAGAAATTTAAAATGCATTTGAACATGAAAATACATGAAAAAATGGAAGTTTATGACAAAATCGAGAATTCTTCAAAAAGTCGAAAAATTGTAACATGAAAAAATCATAAAAGCATCAAAAAATTATTAAAGAAATAAAAAATTGATATAAAAAAAGGAAAATTTTTGAAAAGCGTGACCATTAAATTCTATTCCTAATCCTAAAGTTTCCTATCCTAAAGAGAAAAAGTAGTTGATAGCTTATAGGTGTGTGAATTGGTTCTATGTGTCGAATGTAATCGAGATATCATCATGGCGATTTCGGCCTGTTTTCCGACTTTCTGATTGGTTGTTCAATTTCATTTTATTTAAACTAGATATCATACTCGCTACGCGCTTCACTTTAATTGGAATGTTATTAGATGCTTTAATTTAAAATACATTCTTTCTACATCTGAATATGTCAAAATCGCCATTAACAAAAATGCGATTCCATTAACTCGTCAACGAGTCCTTTACGATTTGTTCACAAATCGCAAGCACAGTTAAATTTCATATCGGTCACAGTATTACTTGTGAGTCGTTCAAAAATCATCAACTTCATTGTTATAATTTCTTTCTATTTTATAAAAAAATGTTTGGAGGTAACTGAAAAATCGATAATGAGTTATTATTGAAGTGGAAACGACTTCTAGTCATAGATTTAATCTAATTTCATCTTGTTTAATTTTATCTCATATATGTGTGTAAAAACATACTCTCTTTATCTCATATGTATTCATGAAAAAATTCATACTTAGAATGTATGAAATATATGAAATTCAATATTTAAAAAATATAACACATCTGCTGACGCGTTGACGTTATTATGACGAGAAATTGACGATTTGTTTACGAAATCGAAATATGAACGATTTGTTTAAGATTATTATTTTGTCTGAAAATCGTGATAAAATTGAAACTGAAAATTAACATTAATTTTATTAAGAATTTATTTACGTAATTTAAATGTTTAATTAAATTATGTAAATAAATATGACATTTTATGACAAATATTTTTATAAAAACAGAATACACTTATGTGAGTTGAATTGTCTGTGCTTTTTTCATTAAAAAATATTCTTAGTTGTCAAATATTTCACATATATCAACAATGTTGATGTTGATTCAACATCAACTTGATGGAGCTTTTGACTTATTCAAAATTACCATTATGTGTAAAAAATACACATAACAAAAATAATGGATTTGAATTATTTTTATTATTTTCAATTCTTTTAAATTATAGAATCTAATAATATTGCAATTAAAATAACGCGCGGTTAAGTCCTGTTTACATGAGGTAATCTTTCAATAAAGGTTATGTTTACATCTAGGGACTTCAAAAATATACAAACCGGAAGATCATTTTTAGTGTGTATTGCGGAACCTCTTTCTCTAAAAATCGTGCTTCAGTCATCGACACTGTACGCCGTATAAGGTAAATATTTTAACATAAAAATAAAAATAATATCAGCTTTTATGTATTCAAAAAGGCAACATTATTTTTAAGTAACCCTTAGTGCATAAGAAGACAAGATTATGTTTTGATTTATAATATTTCAATTGTATAAATACTAATTCACATGTGGTATAACCTCAAAATAGACATACTTTTCATATAATTTTTGTTTTTATTTATCACTATTATTTATTGTATATGAAACTACTAACGATTTATTACTTGTCCATACATCATATTTCAAATGTCAAATGTTGCAATTGAACTAATAAATATTTTGTATTTTAGCGAATATGGCTCCGAAACGAGGAAAAGTTCAGAAAGAGGAGGTTCAAGTCTCCCTGGGACCTCAAGTTCGCGAGGGTGAAGATGTCTTTGGTGTGGCTCACATTTTTGCCAGCTTCAATGACACTTTTGTTCATGTCACCGATTTGTCCGGAAAGTAAGAAATTTACAGAAAGCATTGTTTATATTTTGATAACACATTAAATACACAATTATAGTTTTAATTAATAATGTTTATACTTATGATAATTACAGGATCAATGTTCTTTAAATATATTCTTATACAAAAATAATAAAATAAAATTCTAATGCTAATTTTTGTTGTGTTTCAGAGAAACTATTGCCCGTGTAACTGGTGGAATGAAAGTAAAGGCTGATCGTGATGAAGCTTCACCGTACGCTGCTATGTTAGCTGCCCAGGTATAATTTTACCTTTATTCTTATTCATTACTTAGTTAAAATAAAAAAAAAAAAAAATAAATAAATAAAAGTGCCACATTCAGGCAGCATTCAGATGTTAAATAAAAAAGTATTCTTGAATGCGTTCATGTTTGTGGAAAAATATATTTTCTTTTAAAATTAAAGTTTAATGTGATAAGATAACATTTCACTTACTCATCTAAAAGAAGACAAAAATAATATAATTACAACTTTCTTCGTTATATATTCATAATTAATTTTATAATGTTAATTTTGGCATAAATTTATTTCGTTTTTGTCCAGGATGTTGCCGAAAAATGCAAAACTTTAGGCTATACTGCCCTTCACATTAAGTTGAGAGCCACTGGTGGTAACAAGACCAAAACCCCAGGACCAGGAGCTCAATCAGCTCTTCGTGCTTTAGCTCGTTCTAACATCAAGATCGGTCGCATTGAAGATGTGACTCCAATTCCATCTGACTCCACTCGCCGAAAGGGTGGACGTCGTGGTCGTCGTCTATAAACTGTTGCACTTACGTATATCTATATATACAGTTTGTATATAATAATTTATACAAAATGAAAAATGAAATTTGTTTCGTAAAAACGGTTGTTCTTTTCATCTATCAAACCAAATCTGTTTCCTGAATATGAAAATCTTTAAAATTCAATTTTTAGATAAAAATTCCAAGCATTTAAGATTAACATTCCGATTCTTTTGGAAACTTCGTTAGTTTGCATTTAAATATATGTAATGTGCAAAATAATTATACAAAAAGTTTTAAATAAATGTATATATAAAAGAAGCAGTTCGTTGACTCAGTCTTTTGTAAGATTAATTTTTAATATAAAAAATGGAGTGGAATTATTTGGAAAAATTATTGAAATAATATTAAGAGGAAATGAAATAAGACACAATGTTAACAGTATTACTAAAATATATCTTTAATATTAATATACTCTGTATTATAATAGTATCAATAATTACATTCTTTGCCAATTTCACTTTCATTGTACTTAATCATTTATATATAAATATATGTTTTTTTTTTCTCGAACAAAAAAATATACAAATATAAATTTTTTCATTACATTTTAGCCTAATCAAAATGTAAACATAATTAATAACAATACATTCTTTCTACGAAATTTACACTCATATATATTTAACAAATAATATCCTGGGATGTTAGTGCCAAAAATTGCACCAACATTGTGTCATACATAATATGACATAGATATACATTTATATAATAACATGTATAAATACAATTAATTTGAGACAATATTAAAATAAATCTTGTTTATCAAAATTGCATCCGACTTCATACCAAAATCGCCTAACTTAAGTCTCGCAATTAAAAAAAATTAATATACATAATAAACTTTCAAGTTATCGAAGACATTTTTTTTTAATACGAACATTAATTAAAAAAAAGTTTATTAGTAAAAAAGAAAAACATATTTTGAAACATTTTCAGAGTACGTTGGGTGAACTAAATGTACGGAATGCACAAGCAGCTATAAAATTAAACGCAGTTTCAATTGCGTTATTTTTAGAGCTCGCATAACCAAGACCCATCTTTATTCGACGTTAAAACAAACGCTCGGTATACACAAAGCAATGATTTCTGACGCATATTAATAATTTCTTACGTTATTGTATATCTGTTGTTCATTATAGTTTCTAATTTCAATGAATAAGAAATAAAATTCTTACATTTTTTACATTTAGTCAAACGCTGAGCAAAAATAGTTATGGTGACTTTAACTCACGTTGATTCTTATTCACTGACAAGTAGCTTTTGACAGTGTGAGAAAGGACAAAGAAAAAGAAGAAAGACAGTGCAGAATTTTGTACAATTATTTGTCTCTGCGACTGTTATGGCTTAATTAACAACTGTTTATGCAGTTTAAAGCATGATTTCATGGAAATACTGTTAACCGTCATTAGTTTTTTCTTCCTCGAGAAATAATTGGCACAATATTTTTATTCCTTGTTATATTTTTGTTCTTTTTCGTTGAAAAATATATTTTGATTTTCGTTTTGCTGATAAATATATATTTTTTGTATACATCCATAAATCATTTTCTTAAAGAACAAATAAAACATTTGTTGCAAATATATCTAATCTGATAAATTACATGGCCAACCTAAAGTTTTGTACATACATACATAAGTGTATATATATCACAGTTTTTTCTATTCAAAAAATATATATAGAATATACATATATATATATATCAATCCTTTTTGACGGTATCTTTTTCGGAGATTCCTACATAATTGAAAAATGCAAATAAAAACTCGTGCGCAGTTAATATTGAAAACTTGATGATGAACAATGTTTTCAAGAGTCGAAGTAGAGAAAATAGATTGAAGTCTTTTTTTATGTTTAGAGATCATGCTACATTAGCGAAGAAAATAGAATGAAGAATCCACAGTCGGTGACCCTTCATTCATTATAAATTATTACTGAATCAAATCATGTCGGTCGATATTATCTTATACACAGATCCATCTGCTTTGTTTTAAAAAAGATTGAAGAAATGAATCTCAGAAGACATGAAGAATTGAGCCGACCTTAATATAAAACTTTCTTTTGTTTTTTTCAATTAAACATTGCAAGAATCAAAATCAAATTTGAATATTACTTTCATTATTTATGGTCACACTGTTTAACGACCTTATACGACATTTATGACATTCATTATCTTACTTTTATAGTAAATAGATTAATGAATTTGTTGGGTTCAATGTTTTTTTCTTCGACATCGAGAGCGAAGACAGAGAAAATGGTTCAAGCTAAGGAAAGAGGAAAAATTTGGAAGGAAAGATGATAGGAGAAGGTTTATTCATTGAGAAGGCAGGTGCGGACCAAAGCATCGGTGACCGAGTAAGGATCGCAGTTGCTGCTGGGTCGTCGGTCCTCAAAGTAGCCCTTCTTCTCCTGGGCGACTTGAAGTGGAACGCGCACACTGCATCCACGATGAGCAACACCCCAGGAGAATTCGGTGATACTGCTGGTTTCCAGTTTTCCAACAAGTCGACGCTCATTGTCTTTTCCTCCACGAGGATCGTAAGCCTTGATATGTTTCTCATGACGTTTGCTCAACCTTTCCACGGCCTTTTCAATCTCCACGATGCCGTTGTTTTCTCGCATTGGTTTCGTTGAGAAGTTGGTGTGTGCACCGGCGCCGTTCCAGTCGCCCGGGATGGGTTTCGGGTCCAGGGTAACAATTACGCCAAATTCTTCAGCAACACGATACAAAATGTACCGGGACATCCACAATTGATCACCAATGTCGATACCTTCGCAAGGTCCAACCTGGTACTCCCATTGGGATGGCATTACCTCGGCGTTTGTACCAGCGATGTTGATGCCGGCATACAGGCAGGCTCTGTAATTTTCAATATTAAAATCATTCTTCATTCGTTTTGCATTTTAATAAACTTTTCTGAAGGAAGTAATAAAAATGCATAAAGCGTTTTCCTTTAAAACCAATTATGCATTTCTTCATTCTATATATTCTACAAGCTTGATAAGATTTATGTTGTATTATTGATTTTAATTCTCTATTGCGAACTGACATTTTTGCAGAAAACTAAAGTCAAGGCTTATTGAGTAAAAATGTAATATCTGATTGTATCTTAGCAACAGTAACTCAGTGAATTTTCAATAGATAACCAGATAAAGTCGCTTTATCCAATCGATGAATGAATAATAAAGTCAGAGAAATGAAATAAAATGTCTGACCTGTAATGTGCCTCGACGATTTCTCTGCCAACAACTTTGTCGGCACCAACGCCACAGTAATATGGACCTTGTGGTGCTGGAAAGCCATTCTTTGGCCATCCAAGGGGTCTGTGATCAAAGTCCAATAATGTGTACTCCTGTTCAATACCAAACCATGGCTCCAACGATTTCACAGTTTCCATTGCATCGTTACATGAATGCCTTTTATTCGATTCCGTGGGTTTCTTTTCGTTATCATAAGTCTCGCAGAGGACCAGTTTGTTGTTGTTACGACGGAAAGGATCATTATAGATCGCAACGGGATGCAGATATACGTCACTGTTGTGTCCGGTTGCCTGACCTGTAGAACTTCCATCAAACGTCCAAATTGGCAGATCTGTAAATGATGAAAAGAACTATAAATAAACTTTGTCATCTCCGAATTTGCATAGAATTGTTTTCAATAAAAAGAAACAAAAACAAAAAAAAAATGAAACAAAGGTCCTTTCACATTTTATCCCGAAAATTTAGGTCGGAGAGTGTGAATTGTTTATTGTTAATCAATCGATTTTACAGTAGAAGAATTTTATACAATTTTCAAAATGCATTTAAAGCTTGTATAAACAACATCAAAGTGGACTAATTGAATTCGCTAAAATGAAAACAAAAATTCGATCAGCTTAGACCAATTGACAAATCCGTCCTGCGGAACTACTGACCTGAAGGATGCTTCGGCACGAAGTCAAGAGTCCTAGTCTTGCATCGAATGCCTTCGCCGCTTCCGTCGATCCAGATATATTTGGCTTGAATTTTGTTCTCTGGCTGAGGCAGATCGAGATATTTGTTCAGAAGGGTTTTATCTATGGCCGCATTTGGCGACTCAATCAGCATCGAACGTGACATTGTGGTGCTGCAAAAAGAGAGAACAAAAAACGTCAATGAATTTTACCAACCAAGTGCATTTGTATACGTTTCGCTTGAAGTTTTGTAGTGAGACAAATAAAGACTTCGCACGATTTCATTATTATGATTACTGGAAATCGGCCAGCAGAAAATCACGAATGTGAGACATTTCTATAACGAAAAGTTCAAGTGACGATCTGTATCTTTAAGTGGGACATGGACAGAATATTTGAAGACAAAATATTTAAAAATAAATCAAATAAAGTAACTTTTGTTAATAAAATTAGTTTTTCTTTTAATTTTATAAATATGATGATTTTCACTGCGATATTATGGAGTACCATTTAGTGCTTCTATGCAAATCAAGCAGTGAGTCTGAGGACTCACTGCTTTAATTAGTTTACTTAATAATTAGTTTACTAGTTTAATTAGTTTACTTAGTCAATTAAATTATTTTTTTTTTGAATTTATCAACGGGTCATTATAATTTAAAAATGATTGTTATTAGAAAAAGTATATTAAACTATATTCTGCTGTCTTATAAATAATACAATTTTTTGCATCTTAAAATCGTGTATTGGAAAAACATTAAAAAATTTGCATTAAGTAAAAATTGCAATAATTAGCATAAGTTAGCTACTTTTGTACTTGAAATCAAGAAAATGGAATTTTCCAGCTTCTTTATTAGAAAACCAATTCACATGTCCATCGTTAAATATCTAATGAGCAGTCAATTGATTAAAGACCGCTTAATGAAAAGCTAACTTGACATATAAGTGGAATAATGGCATATGACTGTTTAGGCTTTATGTATAGCTATGTACGTGTTTAAGCAAAATGAATGCTTATTATAATATCTCATTAAATGCTTTAGGCTTTATGTATAGCTATGTACGTGTTTAAGCAAAATGAATGCTTATATAATATTTCATTAAATGCACACCTTCTTAAGTTTATAACTCTCTTTTGTTTATCTTTTAATAAAAAAGTTGTACAATATAAAATCTGTATACTGAAACATTTAATATTAAAATACAATATTAATCTATAAATCCGTCTTAAATCATTATTTCAGAAAAAGAGCTTTTGATCACGAAAGCTCAAGCTGCTATTACAAATAGAGATAAATAATTTAATACTTGTTGTTTCAAATTGGTCAAATGACGAAGAAGATGATTTCACTTGCAAGGTCAATTTATACCTTATTCATTATTTAATCATAGAGTTTCTCTACATCAACAAAATATCTAATAAATGGAAAAGTTTGTTTTTTGGTTGTCAATTGCAATAACAAACATTGAGAATGAATGCGTTAGGACGTCATTGCGATCTTAAAACTCATACGTTGTTAATATGCAGAGAACATCATTGAAGCCATTTATGATTCAAATAGACAAAATGAGATCGTTATTTGTCAGTCAGTCGTGCACGCATAATGACCAATATATCATCTTTTCAATTCACTGATCAACATCCCAAGATGACACTCTGCACGCACAGATGAGATACTTGTAATTTTTTTTTATTTTTTTTTTCCAATCCGTTTTCACGTGATTCTCATGTGATGAATTCGTGATGTGCAACGCATGTGAGATGATACTAAAGCCGGTCTGTTATTGGCCGCAGAAACAGCTTTTATTAAGAAACCAACCAAGTCAATAATATTTTATTAATGTATGCTAATTTGTGTTCGATCATGTTTATATGAATTGGGTTCAAAATACTTTATTGACTTAAATTGCTTGGAAGCAGGAATTTTGAATTTATGCAATTTCAACTATTCAACTCATTAAGTTTCAATGATAAACATAATTCGGTCGTCTTGATTTTCCATCGAATACAAGTTTTTGTTATCGAATCTTTTAGCAAATTGCATTGTCTTTTTTGAATGACAGAAAATTTTCCATTTTTTGAATAAATTATTTTCAAGTTTGTAACAAAGTTGGACTTAAATTATACTTTTAACTAATTGTATTTCGAGCTTTCCATTGGACAATTTAAAATTGATGAATTATAGTATATGTTTTAGTCAAATTAGTAATAATATTGAGTAAAAAATTAGATAAAATTTTGCAGTATTAAACATAAGTTTGTATATTGTAGGAAAAGAAATATGTTTTTACATTGTAATAATGTTTACAATTTTGAATAGTGTAAAGTTGCGACGATATTATGAAATCCAATAGCAAACGGTAATTTGCATGATTGAAACCAAAGGAAAAAAAATGACATTAGTGTCATGTTAAAGTTCTTTAAAAACAGATAAGAAAGACAAAAACTGGCGTCAAAATATTCCGCTAATCAAAGTTTCTTGGAAAAATAAAATAAAAATTCTTGAAAAAATACTTAATTCTTGAAAAAATTTTTTAGTAATATATAAATAAATATATGTAACAATTGTAAACATCTTTTGGTTCTCTAAACTCTCACAGGCAAAATTTACAAAAACACAAAAAAAGTTGAAAAGTCAAGTTTGGAGGTAAAAGTAACCGGTTTTTCGACTTTCTCTGAATAAAAGGATGTAATTTTCGAATAAATAAACAAGTAGAATCGAAATATCAAACTGTAATTAATATGACAAATGATTTAATTGTATTTTTTTATCAAACCAATTTTATTTACACTTTTGTCTGCTTCGCGTTTCGTTTATTTTAAATCATGTGTCATTGAATACATTTTAATAATAACAATAATAATAATTTATTTTATGAATAATAAATGCAGATATAGTGTCATTTTGTTGTTGATATATTCCAATAAAAAATACATAAGGTAATGAAAACGTAAACAAACACTTCTGTGTAAATCTACTGCCCTGCATTTGCAAATTTTTATATCATGAAAATACGATTACGCATCATAAAAATTGCAGTATTTAAAAATACTTGTTTTTCTTTTGTTATTTGTGTTCACAAAAATTTACAATATTCGAAGTCAAGAAAAATGTACTTTTTTGTCATCTATTTCAATTTCAAAAAGACAAAACATGTTTGCTTGTAAAAATTTGCGATTAAACTAAATGCAATGTAAATTTTTGTGACAAAATATTTCAGACTTAGAAAACATTTTCTTTCTCTGCGAAGTAAGAATTGTGTAAACAAAAACAGGAAAGAACGAACAAAAAAAGCACAAAGCCCACAATGTTATCCCCGAGTGTTGTTTCGTTGACTCAGAGCAACGCACGATATTTATGGACTTTGTTCGTATTAGGTTCATTAACATTTGGATGAGTGCAAATATCGCCGCTAGAGTTATATATTTCTAAGTTGCTCTCAATGACATTACATAATCACTTAAATTTATTATAAAAATACAACCAATATTATTTTTTCTATTTATCGTTTTCTTGCTGCAAAATATTGTTTTTTTTTTTTTTTTTTTTTTTTTTTTTTTTGCAA